>JACEGR010001973.1:0-144860 GCA_014170235.1 Listronotus bonariensis | reverse complement strand
CAAACCACGAAGGCTAAAAGCCTAAATACTAACGTACCGTGGGTGTCTTAAGCGAGGTAAGAGGGAGTTTGTTGACACGGGACTTAAATACTTGAAGATTTGGGGAAGGAAAGACCTCCGCGGGCAGCAGGTTCCACAACCTAGAAACTCTAGGGATAAAAGAACGAACAAAGTGGGAAGTTCGGGGCCTGTCCAGTTGGACCGTATAGGGATGCATACGCGCGGAACCACGAGTTTCTCTGTTGGGAACCGTAAGTGGAGGAACTATACTGGACAATTCTTCAGAGCAGAAGCCATGGAAGTACCTATAAAAGCGATAATCCCCCACAGCCCGACGATGCAAGAGAGGGAAGCCTTTCTGTAAGTGAAGGATCATTAATGAGACGAATAGCTCTTCTGAATAGAATCAAGAATGCTTAGGTTGTGGGGGACGCCATGCCCCAGATATGAGAACAACATTCCAAGGAGGTCGGATTTGGGACACATATAAAGTGTATAAATTAGAAGGGGAAAATACTCTTTGGCCTCGAAAGAGAAACCAAGCTTTTTGAAGCTGCCGTGGCTATAGATACAATGTGTTTATGCCAGTTAAGGTTACTTTCAAATGTGACGCCCACAAGATTAAAGGTGTTCTGCTCTGTAAAACTTGGCCGCTCATAAGTAGAGGATGAGTATTTGATGACTCTTTTCGCGACAAGGAACATGATTGTGTTTTGTACGTAAAATGGACGAGATTTTTGGCGCCCCAATCCAATATTAAATTAAGATCCTGCGAAAGAGATATCTGCATCTCTGCGTTTGTTTTCCAAGTCAGGTTTATCCCAAAGGTCTTAGTTCTGGTTAGTATTAAAAGTTACATATTAAAAATAATAATAATAACTTTTAACGCCCCATAGTTAAAAAACTAAGACGTTTAGGACATATGTTTATATAAAGTTTTTCTTCATTTTTTGTTATAGAACGTTTGGTTAAGTTTGTCGGTTGAGTTACTGGACACCTGTATGTATGTAGTGGTAATTTGATTGAAATTGATGAAAACTTTGATGTCTATTGGTGCCTAAACGGTGAGGTTTATCGACTTTAATAAAGAGTACCTTATTTTTTAAGTTTTTGATTGTCTATAAAATGGCGCCTCCAGCTTTGCGATATCTGTCAAAATAAAAAGTTATAAGATGTAAATAAATTTTAAGTTTTAGGTAAAGTGCCCTCTGGCGGTATTTAAAAAAAGTACTTTTGTCTTAAAATTTTAGAATCTGCAAAGCTCGATTTGTGTGCCAAATATCAACTGGATTGGTTAAAAAATAAATGCAATACGGCGAGAAAACAAAAATAAAAATTGAACCTTGACGGCTTGTAACTCGAAAACGAATGACATTTTGAAAAAAAATTATATGAAGCTCTACCCATATTTTGTCAAGTAGAATCATCCCCTTATAGTTTCGTGATCGATTTTTGAATCACCCTGTATATGTATATTTATGTATCTTAGAAATAAAGCAAGATCGGACATATGTTTAAAGGAACTTTTGTTCATAAAAAGACATAAGAAGATACCCCTTTAAGTTTTGTACCGTCGTTAGAAAACACCATGCACATATATCAAATCAAAAAAATTAGGAGTGCAAAAGTATATTAAAAAATAAAATATTTGGGTGTGTCGAATTTTACGCGAAGCAAACCGTGGTGAGAGCAAAATAATATGGAGCAAAAATAGATGCATGTCTAAAAGCAAAAGAAATACTTTAAAAATTACCCCTACCTACTTAAATATTAGTTTATGTTTTTTAGTTTTTATTCGTTGAGTAGTCAGAAACAGTTCTTTAATAGGTGATTTTAAAATTTTACGCTATTAAACACTCACTTGCTAATTTCCGCCGTAGAAATTTTAGCAACGACTTTGTCCATCTGGGTTTGCCAAAACTGTTTATGTTGCTGACTGTGTAGGCCGGTGTTAATGGAAAGAGCTTTTGGCAAAGACTGAAAAACAGTAGCAATTTTATTATTTCTAAAAAATCTAGTCTAAAAACTCTAGCATTTTACAGAAAAAGAAAAATATGCCTGGTAGGTATTTATTATACCTGAATAATCCTGCTTTGTGACGTAGGTGTGAACCTTCCACATTTGTCACACCACGCTGGCGTAGTTTGTTGTGGACATAAAGCCCTGGTTAGGATATCACAAAATGTCCATTCATCCCGTTCTGGCTCACTTGTGGGATAAACCTAAGGTTAAAAATGGAAAATAATCAAACAATACCAATAAGAAAGCCTGCCAAATTTTCAAGTTAAAAAATAATTGGTCAGTTACTTAAGGTATTTTTTTTTATTAAAAGCGTCCATTTTTACTATAAAGTTAAAGAGCAAGGTCTAGTTTGTGTAATAAAAATGGCGTTGCTCTTAATTCTTAGAAATTAAATGGGTAATTCTCTCGAAAGTGGAAGCAACTCCGATTTTGACTAAATTTGGTATACGAGGTTTTTTAGGGATCATGAATCTAAATTTTTAGTCGAAAACGTTTCGTTTTCGAGATAAACATCATTAAAGTGAAAAATCGAACTATCCTCATTTTCACTATATTCCCCTTCTTTTGCATTCTTTTTATTTATTTTACTCCGTTTTCTCATTAAATTGCAAGTATTTTACTCCCAAACACCGCAACCACGCATACACTTTAAGCTGTCACAGGTGACTAGAGGCAAATTTTCTTGCTAAACGCATTTGTCGGAGTGGTTCAAACCGTATTCGAAAATGACAATATAAATATTAGAATCAAGAAAATGTAGGTTTTCAAACCGTTACGTAACAGCCCAATAATATTTTAGGTTATGATTATGATTTTTATTTTTAGGGTTAATATGTACTTTAGTTTAGATATAGATATAAAAAAATTTCACTTGCCATTGACATTCATGTTAAAAGTTTACAAAAAATGACTGAAACAAAAGTTTTTAATGAGTTTAATGCATATGCCCACCCGACAGTGATAACTACATTGTTTTTAAACCGTTGTCCGAGATGTATTTAAGCACGGTTAAATACGTGACGTATATGACGTCTGTTTAGCAAGAAAATGTAATGTTTTTAAAATGTTTTTGAACCGTATTAACAACAAAAAATGGCTTAGATTTAAAATAAAGCTTTCAAATTAATATTAAATAAAAAACAAGTTTTAAAAGATTTTTTACTGTTAAAAATAAAATATTATGTGCCAATTTAGTGTTATATCAAGAACTTTATGCAAAAAGAAGGTGAAATGTGTGTGAATGATGTCAGACTGTCGACTTATTGCATTTGTGACGTGATACTTAATTCAATTAAGCGTGTGTAAAAAAACCTTTTTCAAAACTATATGCTTTTTAGGATTTTCCTACCTCACATTTATCCTTTTTTACTATCATGAGTAGGCATATCATGTTAAAGCATGTTTGGTAAAATAGATTTATTAGATAAAAAAAAGAAGGGCTTCACTAATGCGACTTCGCCCACGTCAACATTAGACCACACTATGCCACTGCATGCCGGAATTCTTTGTCTAATTTTCACCTGTAAGTGTTCTACACGGTTTACACCGTCTCTTTTCCGCGCATTTGTAAAAATTGCCAATGAACCTTTAAAAGTGACTCAATGTGTATAAAAAAATTTAAGATCTTTTAGAAAATACGTTAAAAATATCTTTATTATAGGAAGGGTAAAGGTAGTCATTTACCAAATTACAAGCTAACAAAATAGACTCCTTGTTGACTTCGTGCGAGCATTTTAGACAACAATTTTTATGCATTTGTTTTGACCCAAAGATGTTACTTATTTCTGATATATCTTCTTTTTTCTCTTCTTCAATTTCATTGTTTACTTCAGCAGCTAAAAGTTATAACAAAACATTACTAACTTCCGTTTTATTAATAATTATTATTTTAAATTATTACATTATTTGTGATAATTTTCAGAATTGTAAAAACTCTTTATCACCTGAATGTTTTCTTGATCTCTCATTAGTTATAGCAGGGAAATCAATTTCCTTATAAATAAACGGTTTGGCCAACCTTCCTTTTTTCTCTTCATTGCGTTTTCTGGTTTCGTTAAGTTCTACGTGCATTTGATGTAACATAAATCTATTCCAACTCTAAAAAGGGGTTTTCATCAACTTCAAACAATTTCAATATCGACAGGGTTATACAACGTGTTTTAAAAGTAAACGTAAACTTCTTTTTATCATCAGGCATAAGGCCAGAATTTTTTTTTTTTTAAATTATAGTTCTGCAGTAAATAGTTAACAAAAGATTAAGACTGACATCTAAATCTTTTCTGTTACTTACATCATTAGTTTTAGCGTTACCATGTATACCTGTTAAAAATATTTTTAAAAAAGTTACAAAAATACGTGCTGTGCTGCGTCGCGTCGCACGCTTTATACATGTCTCAATTTGCGCCTTGCCTAAAAGTTGCATTACCATTTTCGTTACTAACCCTGCAACGTCTTAACAACAAAACTTATTATTTTGAGAGGAAGATGCTACCGAAAGATTTAACAATACTTCTGAATCACCTTATACTGTTACATAAATATAATATGTTTCTCTAATTATTAGATAAAATAAATACCTTTAACATATGACTAACCTGTATTAGTGCCCCTAAATCAATCTTCTGCTTAGCCTCGGGGGCTAAATCGCTCAAAATCAGACCGAGAGCCGAGGCTTCCGGAACGGTACGAAATGCCCTCAAAAAGTTCCCAGGCTGACAAGGCTGATTTGGATGACTATTTGCCAGCATGTGGAACAGGAAGCCCAGCTCGCAGGACAAACAAAACTCTTTTGCACATAGATGAGACAGTAAAGCTGCTCTGAGTGGTTCGATGTAGTAAAGAATCTGCAAAAAATATGTAAACACCTGTACCCCTTTTGCTCAGATACAAATTTTAACTGAGTGCAAACAACACAAAACCAGCTCCAATAACAAAAAGTTGTAAAGAAGGTTACAATTAAAAATGTTAAACACTTTATAGTAGGGGAGGCTACGATGCTTAATGGGGATTTACTCTAGCGTCATAGAGACCTATTGGGTTGCAAAGCTTAGATGATAAGAAGAAAAAAATATATAATATATCCCTTTTCATCAGTGGGGAAGCAGCTATAGATTTTTAAATATGTCAAAAAATACTGTTATTATTTCGGCTTGTGGAAATCAAAAATAAAATATACTAAAAAGAAAAAGCCACCCTGGAGAATGTCAAAATGACGTTTTTTACAACTTTGTAGCCCTCCGCTTTCTTTACGCCACTCTAAAATTGACAGATTAGGGGAATATACACTGTTAAGCATCTAATTAACTCACCCTATCTTAATCGGACGCGCTCGAAAATTGCTGATGGATATATTTTTGCTTTTTTAAACATTAATAAAAGGTAAAGTTCTTTGGGCAAAAAAAATAAATAAATAACCTGTAAGATTTTGGCTACCATGGTTGGTTGTTTAAAAATAACGGAGTCTCCAAAAGAAAATGGAATACCCCGGCCCCGACCAAGACGGCGACACGTGTTTCGTCTTCGTTAAGACTTCTCACAGCCGCTTAGGTCGTCAACGGATTTTTATATTTTTGTTTTTTACCATCGGTCCTGTATACGGGGCTCATATTTGGTAGAGGTACCTAATCAAGTACAAGGTATATTAATCTGCCGCGATGTAGTAAATCCAGAAATCTTCCTCTTGGGCCAACCTACTATTATACTTAAACCAGTGTATTACATTTTTTATTTAAGCGTTTTCCTGTCCCATGTAATGTCCCAAATTATAGTGGAAATGTTAGATAGTACCTACAATGGTCAGCGTTGCCAAAGTTTCAAACACAGGATTGTGGTCCAAATTTTAACCCCCTTTTTGACAGCGAATAACTTGGTTATTAAGATACTTTTTTTACATAGTCAGAGCCTATGGTACAATATGATAAAAAAAAGAATATACAGGAAGAGCAGAGATTTAAAATAACATAGTTTTTCTATATCAGAAAATTGGCCATTTTGGTTTTAGGTAATAGAATATCATAATAAAATGGCTATTATATGAGAAACTCAGTTTATTATTTCGTTATTTAAAAGATAGATAAATACTTTACCAAATATACATTGTTTACCTGTATCACGGCATTACAGTAAGCATTTGGCAACACCGCTTCCAAACCAGCCAATCCGGTTTTATTAAAATTATCAAATTGAAATTCGTCCTGCCCCAATTTATTGTACTTCATGTCGACTTTGCGATATCGTTTCGGAATCGCTATGAAATTGCTGTCGTTCTCCTGATGCTGCGGACTTCTGTTGTTGTATGGGTTATTTCCAGCATAGCCGTTTTGCCCAAGATCGTACATAACCTACAAAAATGTGCTCTTATAACCAGATTAGTTCGTGTCAACATTCAAGATACATTTTTTATTTATCATCAATTATTTAATACAAACACTTACTTTTGATGATGTAGTTAGTACTTGACCGATGATTTAGCATCGGCCTTTGAACATACATTCGTATATCCGAAAGTAAAAAAATATATAATTGCGAGAAAAACTGAGTGGTAACATATCTTTCGAATCTGACACACAAGGGCAACCAATCATTTGCCTTGCATGCCTCATTTCTTCACACTTTTTGCCCATTTGTGTTTTTATGAACTTTAGTTCATATACACTGTCCACAATAGGGTTTACAAAAGCACAAATGGATAAAAATTTGAGTTTTTGAAAAAAGTCACTTACAAAAAGTTTAAAAATTTTTTGGTATTATATTTTTATTACTCACAAACCGTACTAAATGGATTTCTTAAATGACATTTTGCCCAAACATGAAAAATCAAGGCAGGTTACTACTTTTTGTTAACCCTGTATACAAAGTGTAAATTTTCTCTTCGTGAATTAAATTTTTTTCAAGCAAAACTTTTCGTCTAAAATGGCTTTTTCCCGAAAAATAAAATGTTTAATCCATTTTGCTCTTTTAGTCTATACAGTGTGTCCGAAATTGATAGGGAATGTCTATACAGGGTGTTTCACAACTTATCCGACAAAGTAAAGAGCTAATTCTACAATAAAAAATAAGAAAAAAACTTCATATAAGCATATCGTCGTCAATATCACAAAGTGGCGTATCTCACTTTTTTAAATTTTACAGGAGAGAGTTTTAAATATTTTAACAAGATTCGAGTTGTGGCTGACAAATCGGTATTATTGCTACATAATTGAATTGGTGGATATATCTACTCTTATATATAAGGTGTTAACATAATATGTCCTATACAACTTAGTTTTTGAACTACGAGGGGTTAAAATTTTTAAAAAAATATTGTTTTTTATTTCTTTTTACCAATTTAGATATTTTTACAAAAATTTGAGAGACGCCTCCTATACACCAGAAGAAATTTTTTTGGCAAACAAAAAAATACGTGTCGTCCGTTAGGGTACCCCACTGCATTTTCTTAAATAAAAATACTGTTTCAAATTCCCATTTGGTTCGGAACAAATTTGATCTCTTGACTTTTTTATTTAATGTACGGTTTTCGCGTAAATAAATAAAAACCATTTCCCGTCATGGTCACTTCTTATAGATAATATTAAGTTCTACAGTAAAAAAGACCTTTATTTATCCTTCAATTAGATAGGGATTTGACCATGCTAAGAAATGGTTTCCATTTATTTACGCGAAAACCGTGAATCAAATAAAAAAACTCAATAATAATAAAGAAAATTTAAACAAAATATTATTTGGCTTTTCTCCAAAATAAAATTAAAAAGTTTATTTAACATTTTAGGAAAATTAAAACTTTTATACATTATGAAGAACTATTCTACTCTTACACAATATAATAAAAGTTATGATTACTTTAAAAGAAGTAAAATAATGAAATATTTAATATTAAGATACTTACAATACAAAGGTTTTAATCTATAAACAAAGGTTCATTAGCACTCGGCTGAAATTATTTTAATCCAATAAAATAAAATCTTAACAAGACGCCAGAGGTCCGGAGAAAAGCAAAATAATATTTTGTTTAAATTTAATCTCCCAGAAACCAAATAAAGCATAAAATAATAAAGAAGTAATATTCTTGAGCCCTAGAAAAAACAATATTAAAAAAGTTTTAAATTTTTGGGCATAGAGGCTCCTTATTGGTTTATTTCGGTTTGGTACATTCTTGTATCAGTACCTAATAAAAGTTTACCTTACCTGACCCTTTTTTTTCTGGTTTGGATACCTCGGCAAAAAATCTTTTTTCGTTTGGTACCCTAAAGGTGGGAATAGAATTCTTTAGTGGATTTATAAAGTGAGTAGTAGTCTGGGGTTTAATTAAAGAATTAAAAAAGGATTTGCTTACCAGAACTAAACATACTTTGTAATAATAACAGAACTATTGTAGTGCAATAAGACTGACATCGATTTAAGAGTCTTTACACAAGGGTTTTATTCAAATTCGCATTGGGCTAATGCGCATTACAGCGCTCATGTAAACCCAAAATGAATATGTCCGTCTAAATTATTAAATTATACATATGTACACCTTTAGGGTACCAAACACGAAGAAATAATTATGCATTTTGTCCAGGGGACCAAACCAGAAAAAAAGGGTAAGCTCAGGTAAAATTTTATTAGGTGACAAAACCAGAATGTACAAAACAAGAAAACACAAAGAAAAAAATAAAAATAATTAATTAAGACGTGTTAACAATGTACAGCGGTTGTATTAATTCTGAACAAGGATGAAACACGTGTCACTGCCTTTATTGCGACCCGGGGTTATCCATAAATTTGGAGACTCCGTAATTTTACAGTAACCAACCTTAGAAGTCGTTTCTACCGGGCAATTTATTTATTTTCATTTTTTTCTTTGTCATTAAGGAGCCTCTATGCCCAAGAATTTAAAACTTTTTAATATAAAAAAAGTCAAGAGATCAAATTTGTTTCAAACCTAATGGACACTTTAAAAAGTATTTCTATTTTAGAAAAATGCAGAAGCTTACCAATTTTTATTTAAAAAATATTAACCTTCAACCTCTCATGGACGACACTGGTAAACATTTTTTTTCTTGTATGCCAAAAATGTCTTCTACTGCATAGGAAACGTCCCCAAAATTTAAAAAAAAATCTGAATTGGTATGTTTATTACAAAAAACAATAATTATTTTAAAGTTTTACTAAGAACTAAGACGTTTAGGACATATCTTAATAGGAAGTTTTTTCTTATTTTTTCCTGTAGAATAGGTCCTTAAAGTATGTCGGATAAGTTGTAAAGCACCCTGTATAGGATAATATTAAAATTGAAGGGCCTAGTTCCAAAGTGTACAATCTTCATTTATCGTATTAAAATACGAAAATGAGATAAATGCCCCAATAGTTGTATTTTTCAGCCCTGAATTTATTATAGGCCCGGACTACATCCATAATAGAGTACTTAAACATATGATTACTTTTGTATTTAATTTACATTGTAGTAATTAATTATTGTAATATATTATTATACAATACATTTAATTTATATGTTTTTTTAATAGATTTTTCATAAAATAGTATAATAAAAACAGTTTTTAATTATCCTCTTACTGAAAACAAAATATTCCTTAGGTTCCTAACTGAAGACTTACAAGAGTTTAGTTTTTATTATACTTAAGAAAAAGCTATTTCTTTTAAACTTTTTTTATCTAATTCTATTTTATATTGAACGTATTGAATTTTGGTATTTAGTTGTTTACTAAATTGCCATCTTTATGCTTGAAATGGATTTTAAAAATCTACATTTGAGGAAAAACTGTGGGTCTACATCATACATCCTTAATACATTTTGTCCTCAAATACCTTTTAACGGCATTTCTCTATGGGACCATTTTTTATGGTTATATTTTTTAAGCACCCTGTGAATCTTAACACGAATATTATTGGGTCATTGCCATTTCATAGCAAAGCAAAACTTTTCATGAGAAGAAACTTGTTCCCGTACAAGCAAAAATAATAAAAAAATTGGAACAGTTCCTTAGACAAGCTGTAGTGCAACAAGTGTGAATTTTAAAAAAATTAAAAAATTAACTGAACTGAAAAACCATATTTTAATTTCTTATTAAAATGTAAAAGCAAATCTTAATTTGCTTAAAATCGTTGAAGTGATAATGGAAACAAAAATAAAAATTGGGTTTCTAGTATTGTAACAAAAAACCTTAAACTTATTAGCCCCAAGAGTTTATTTAACTTTATTAGTATCAATATCACAACTCGAAACAGTCTGAATATCACACAAATTATAAAAGTCTTCAGATCTACTCATAACAGCCAAAAACTTAATAAATAAAAATATTATCTTTTAATAACAGATTCTAACACCGTTCTTAAACTTAATATTCCACACTACATATTACAAATTATAAACAATAATTCATGCAAAAAAGTTTTGAAATAAATAATTAAGTCAAATTTCCTAATTGTAAAAAAATAACTTAAATCAATATACTGAAAGTTCTTTGGTATAAAATAATGACACTTATAAAAAGATCGCCTATTCCCTAAAAACATTTAAAAATCCATGCCATTTTAAAATTTTTACTTTGTTTTTTTGTAAAATTAACAAGATTAGCAGCCTTAGTTATTTAATTTCTTTTTTTTTTGTTTTGTTTTTAGAGATTGCGAAAAACTTAATACTTTTTTCTTTAAAAGTTTAAAAGGCAGATTAGAAAAAAAAATATTTTATTAAAACGACAGTTCGAAATTAAAACTATCCCCACTGAAACTTTTTAAATATTTACGAAACTTTGCCCTGGTTTGCCTTTCTAAATTGTAACTGATTTTTAAATGTTTTAAACAGTCTAGCAGTTTGCTTACTTCTAAATTTTGATCAGGCAAAATCTTTTTGTCAAAGAAAATAATCTGTTGAATGAACTGCGCGTTAAAATTTTCCACTTTATTGATCAGTGATGAAATTTTACTAATGTTAGTGGCAAACCTAAATGCATATTGTACCACTGCTCCTAAAAAACTGGACACAATATTTGAATTTGTATCCCTATTTGAAGTACCTACCATCACCAGTTATAATCGGACTTATATAATATCATAAGAGTCAAAAATTTTACCAGCAAAATATTTCGACTGTAGAAAAATGTGTTGCTTAGCAATTATGTAAATGATATATACAACCAAATAACAAGCCATTGCCATGGGGTATGGTTAAAAAAATTGAAAGAAATTACCAAAGAGCAACAAACTTGAATAAAACTAGAGAAATATTTTGCCTAAAATTTTTTACCAGAATATACACACACTCACAAAATTCTTGGCCCCCCTGGTATTTAAAAATGTAATTCAATTAAAGTGTAAAAGTGTAGTACTTTTTGCTTTATTGCTAACATGTTGTAGCTTGAAATAATTTTTTGCTGCTTATTTTAAAAAATAATTATAAAAGTAAAAATAGTTAAAAAATAATGAAAACATTATTTAATTTTTTTATTGAAAAAATGTAAGCATACAACATAACAAAACATTAATAATCAGTATGGCCACCCCTTTGGTCAATGAGTTGACCAACACGTCTTGGCATACTGCGAATAAAGTTGTCAATATAACCTTGATCCATTTTGTCCCGTTCCTCTTGGGCGGCTATAACCAGTTCCTGAAGGGTTACAGGAGGATTTTCTCTTTTTTTATTGCTCTAGCAATATGGGCCCACACATGTTCAATCGGATTCATGTCTGGCAAGTTCGCAGGCCAGTCCAATCGTTCGATATTTCCTTCTCGAAGCATGTTTTGTACCCTTTGAGTACGATGTGGCGTGGCATTGTCATCTTGAAAAATAAAATTTTCACCAAATTCGTTGCGCAAGGGTTAAATGATAGGTTGGATAATGTTTTCGGCGTATATAGCACCTGTCATGGGTCGGCTCGATAAGAATAAGTGGAGTTCGCCGCCCGTACTTTATTCCACCCCAAAACATGACTGTCCCCCCTTGGTACGGAGCAACTTCTCTGGCAAAAATTAGTCGTTCCAGTCTGCCTGGACCCTCCATACCCTTTCACTGCGGCTGTCACTTACCAGGCCAAATCTTGTCTCATCGGAGAAAAGGACATTTCGCCATTGTTGTAAAAGCCAATTTCTACGCTCCTGACCCCATTGCAATCGTGCAGCAATATGTCGAGGTAAAAGCGTAGGCACTTTTAAGGGTCTTCTGGTTCTTAAATTGTTAGAATGTAATCGCCTTTGAATTGTACTTATTGAAATTCTTCTCCGGTACGTACGTAAAAAATGATTTCGAAGGGCTGGTACTGTGATTTTCCTATTTCTACGAACATAACCAGTCACATAACGGTCTTCTCTATGTGTGGTTACTGTAGGACGACCAGTTCCTCGCCTTCTGTCAACGCCACCAGTTTCTTCAAACAAAGTTATTATGCGTCTGACTGAGGTCCTGAGGATGTTAAGTCGGTCCGAAATTTGGTGCTTCAATACACCTTTTTGGTGTAAAGCCACTATTCTTCCTCTGTTAAACGAAGAAATCGGATTTCCCGACATTCTGTACAAAAAATGTTTGTGTGTATTCTCTCTATTAAAATTTAAAACTTTTATCTTTTAAAGATATCCCTTTATTTTCGGACTTTTGCTATCAATTTTGTTTATTTTTTGATAAGAATATTTGACATTTAATTGACAATTTATTTACAAATTTTTGTCGTTCTATAGTAACGGGTTTAAGAATATACCAGGGGGCAAGAATTTTGGAATGGTGTGTATAATAGAAGATAGGGGTATTTTAACTTTTTAGAACTTGTAAACTGGAGTACCAAAATGCGAAAGTGACATTTTAAGAAAAACATAATTTTTAATGGCAAAATAGTGACTTATAGTTTTTCGGTTCGTCGCATAAATGTAAAGTGGGATATATCGTTGAATTTAGAATTAAAATATGAGTTTATTAAGTTTAAAATAATATATTCGGCCTAAAAAAGAAAATTTATGAAGGCGGCTTAAAGAAGACGCGTTGGATCTTAAATTAAATGACATCATTTTATATAAAGGAAAAAGGCAATGTGACATTTGTTTAAAATATCTTTTCAAATAAACTGAAAAAATATTTTTGGTCCTGCATGGATTGACTTGAAATTTTAACAGAAGGTAGAGAATAGCCCATGAATCAAAACCTATATCGAACCGAAAGGCGCCACAACCCTGAAGGTGAATGTCACCCCCTAAGGGGTGATTTTTTTTATTACATTATATTTACAGAAATCATCACAAAAGTAATTCTTAGCAAAAAATGTTCTATAATTTGTTTTCATAACACTAATGTGTTTCAAGTTATTTTTAATTGAAAATTAACAATTTTTCGACGAAAAAATCAACAGTTTAATGGGTTTTTCGTAAACAACTCGAAAAGTGTGCATTTAATAAAAAAAAACTGTACAAAGCATAATTGTAGGTTTTAAAAGACAAAAAAATTATTTTGTTATAATTTTTCGACGACCGGATACAAACTGAGATAAGCAGTATAAATTGTTAACTTTTTTCGTTAAATGCAAATTTAATAGATTTAAAGTCACATAACGGGAAAATGCTGCATTATTCGAGAAAAAGTTATAAAACCTTTTTTAAAGTACATAATAAGACTTTTCTTTAAAAAAGACGAAGTTTTTAGCGTAAAAATTGAGTGATAAAAAATAAGGTCAGTAACTAATTTTTTCTACGAAAAAATCAATAAAACAACCCCTAACTACCCCTAATTAAAGCTGACCTTTAATCTTTTACAATTTTCTTAATACATATATTGGTAATACGTCCAAGAAGTTGTAACCAATTTTAAATGCCTAATTTCAAAAAATATATGTAGATTCTTATGCTCCAAAGTGGCCTACTCGAATTTTTCAAAGAAAAATTGATTGGTTTTTTAACGTATCTCCTTAATTTTTAATAATAAAAAAAAATTAGTTTTTTATAGGGTTTTTTAAGAGCTTCAAGGCTTTGTAAGTAAAATTTATGAAGATCCCCTGGTTTTTAAATATGGTGAGTTTAAAGGGCTCGAAAAGGGTGGTGCTTGTTCGTAAATAGAGGGTTTAAAAGACTACATTTCGCCTGTACAGAAAACCTACGCACAGAAAAATTTTGGTCGTTAAATGACCATGCAATTTAAAACTTTATTATTTTTTCTTATCTCCAGTATTTTCGTAAGTTATTTAGAAAGAAAGGGTGAAAAATATGAAATTGTTAATAATCGTTTTTCACTTTAGGCTTAAATTTTCCTGAAACTAAGCATTTAAAATTGATTAACTTCTTTGATGTATTATTAATACATGTATAAAGAGAACTGCAAAAGGGGTAAAAAGAATTATGGGGTAGTTAGGGGCTTGTCTTAATTGATTTTTTTATAGAAAAAATTAAATACTGACCCTATTTTTATTATAACTGACTCAATTTTTATGCTAGAAACTTCTTCTTTTAAAAAAGAAAGGCCTCTTTAGGTACTTCAAAAATATGTGAATTTTCTTTAAACTATGCAGCATTTTCCCGTTATTTTACTTTAAATCTATCAAATTTTACATATAAGGAAAAAAGCTAACCATTAACACGCCGTATCTTTGTTCGTTTTGGTCGTATAAAAATTACAATAAAACAATTTTGTTTATCTTTTTAAAACCTACAATTTTCCTTTCGACAGTTTTTTATTCAAATGCAGAAGTTTAGAGTTATTCGCGAGAACCCCTTAAAAACGTCGTTTTTTTGTCGAAAAATTATTACTTTCAATCGCGAATAACTTGAAAAGTATTAGTTTTACGCAAAAACATAAAGAACATTATTTGCTTATATTTATTTATATTTTTCCAATCGATTTCTGTTGTTAAAATGTAATAAAAATTTCCACCCCCAGGGTTTTGATCCTTGGGCTATTTCTTACCTTCTGTAAAATTTCAAGTCGATCCATGCCGGACCAAAAAATTGCCAGGTGAAATGCTTCATTTCTTGTACTAAATTTTATCTTCTGTTTTTCTTTCATTCTAGCAATAAGTTTTTCCCGTTTTACTATAACGAACACATGTATCTTGCAATTGTGTCCACTTTTTTACGGAAGCAGTAGTACTAACACACACGACAAAAGCATAAAAAAGATCCACAATATTAAACTTAAGTACCAAACCGACAAGATACCAACAGTCCCAGAAAAAAAACACCTAAGAGTAATAATACCCAAAAACACCAAAACTGTCCTCAACAAGTAATACTTAACATCTAAGAAAAATAGACAGGCTTTAACTTATCGTTTCTCACTTGGTTCCGTCGCAAAATTTTTGGATTTGGTGCATAACCAATCGGTCCTTGCATTTTCATCGTTCGCAGTATTTCTGGATCGATTCCAGGTGGCTTTCTACAAAAATACATAGAAGCATAAAAAAAAGTTGCAGGTATTTCAAATGTAGAGGGATTTTTTTAAAGAAAAATCGGTTCAAATTCAAAAAATGCTTGTATATTTTAGGTTAGGATTTTAACATGACATCACAAGATATTTTTAAAAGGAAATTTAATTTAGTTTGTTTTTACAGCCTAATTAAAAATTTGTAAGTGTGTCCAGATTTCGTTGAAAGAATGCCTAGTATGTCAATAACGAAGAGAGCTATAAAAATCTTTTAATGTCATCTTTTGTTTTACCAAAAAGTACACTTCGTGAAACCAAGATACCCTGAAATTCTAAGAAAATCCGGACACTGTAAAGCAAGTTTTGTGGGCGCTCTCCAATGTCAAAACATACCTGTAAGAATACTGCAAAAATTGTGCCGGCCAATCGGAAGCGAGCGGCACGTCAGGTGGTACGTACGGCATCGGTATTATAGACAACGGAGTGTTGTAGTCATCGATTGCGAAACTTGGGTACTGTACCACTGGATCTGGAAACTCGGTTTGTCGAGAGTACGAGTTAAATATGGGTTCTTCCGTTGTCGAAAACAAATGAATCTGGCCACCGCTATCGCCGAAACTCATTGCCTGAGTAGTTGTGCACATGTCGAATGAGAGTATCATCGCCGCTAAAATATAATATACAGGATTTGGGTAAGATGTATGTTCTTCTGTTAAAAATATGAGTCTGTTGTTTCATCACAAACATTAAATAAGTGGGGTCGAATGGTATGAATCTAACATGTCCTGTTTCCAGGTTTTTTTTTGGAGAAAAACATATTAGGGCTTATTTTAGATAGATTTTTATCATCCTCAAATATCGGCTTATTGATATTTTCAAAATGGTCCCGGGGTTGACCTTTGAATAACCCTTGACAGGTATTTCAAGGCCAAATTGGCGTTGGTTCGATGGAAACTTAATGTACCATTTAAGCATTCACACGCACAATTTAAAAAAGACTCCAAGTTTTTACTTACTTAATACTTATTCAGGGCCGCCGAGAGCCGTGCCAGGCTCCGTTTTAAGTAAAAGTTACGGGCCACCTTAATTAGGCAAAAAAATGTCACCCTAAAAAAGGCCAAAAAAAACGTCCTCAATTCCTCCAAACTAATATTGTTTATATTAGTTTTGAAAATTACCCGTAAAAAAAGTTGAAGACCAAAAAAAAGGGTCGTTACTCCATTGCTCCATTGCTCCCCCCAATCGGCCCGGGCCCCGGTAATTTGTACCACCTTTAACGCCCTTTCGGCGGCCCTGTACTTATTAAAAATTAATTTTTAAACTTACATGATATTTGACTCCCAACTTAATACTACTGTTAAATAAAAAAATCCACTTTTGATTATAGGAAAAAAAATGAGACCATTAAATAAAAACCGATAATTTGGCGTTGAAATAATTATAAAAGGCACTTTTAGGATCAACCACAAGGTCAACATAAAATTTTCCTTTTAATTTTCTATAATTTTTGAATTTTAAGTATTTATCCATATACATTTTTCACTAGCTAATTAACCTTTAAATCAAACCTTGATAAGTTTTGAACTTTAACTCGTTAGTACCGTTATGTGGAAGTTTTCCACAACTTTCTATTTCTGCAATAAAAAATGGGTGTTCCCAGTCAATTGGAAATCCATCAATGCCACTTTCAAGGTCAAGTTTTTTTAATTTAAAAGCTTTGTTTTAGAGATATTTAGCTATTTCCAAATTTTTGGAAAACCCTTTATTTTCATAGTTTTACCCTTTAGTCTATGGTTTAACGTTTAAGTAATATTTGTAAAATTAGTACATAATTTACAGCTGATTTGACCTTGATTCCAAACATAAATTGACACTTCATAGAATAGGGGAATCTAAGTCAATTTAAATGTAAATTTTGTTGGAATTAAAAAAAACCATTTCGTTTATCCATTTTTATAACTTAATTTAATAATGAAGCATTATTTATTACCTGGACATTCCACTTGCAACAAACAGATCTTGGGCTCCTCCAATGCGATGGTATCCAACAGCTGCACTTGGCCAGCAGCTGACACTACAGCTAAACGAGACGATATAGTGGGCAAAAATCTTAGATACAACGGATCTATCACAGTCTGCATAGGAGATACGGCTCTCAGCATACGCAGGTCGTAGGCCATCAGGAACCGGTCTACTGCTAAGTTACCTAGTCTGCTATAAAAATTAGGGGAAATGTCTGGATTATTACAAAAGTAATACGCTGTTCTTTAGAAGTATATAAAAGTTTCTTTATTACGTTAATAACTTGGTTAGTGTGCGGCAGGTACACGCTTGATGGACAGTGTTGTAAGCCAATTTTGCCTATGAAGCAACCCTTATTTATAATCATTCTTTCTTATAGATAGTCACAAAACTTCGTATAGGGAAAAACCATAGCCTAAATTTGACTAAAAATAGTTACCATAAGTGATAAACCAATAAATTTAACAGAGAAATGACCGGTAACAAACAAAACCCGATGTTCTCTTTTTTTTTTTGACAGCACGTTAATAAGCGAAAAAATACTACTAAAAATAATTAATACAACTTCGTATCTCCAATAACAAAGAAGTTAGCAATAGTGCCGACTTAAAAATGATCACCCTGTATTGTATTTTGTTTGAAATTTAACATTTAGATGAGGTGTGAGCTCACTAATTAAATTTTTTATTATATCCATACAATCTAAATCACCGTAACTTTTGCTAAATTCAAATGTATTGATAATATCTCGCTAACCTCTCTCCTTTTACACGTAGATCTTGTCGTTGTTATTCTCATCTAATTCTTATACAAAATAGAAAAAAGCTAGACAAATTTTAATCAGTCAAAGAGAGACTATTAAAATTAAGAAATTTAGGACTTGGACTGATTCAAATATGAATAAATATGCCAAATAAATAAAAAATTTAAAACATAAGTAAAACATTTACAGAGTATCCGAAAAGGTGAGGTCAAAAATGATAGGGCTGATAGAGTGAGCCAAAATAATGTTAGTACTTCTTTTCAAAAAGGTTCTATCGCGCTTCGTTGGGGAGCTATTGACCTTCAAAGTTAGACTAAAAAAACTTATTTTAATTATAACTTTTGAACTATTATTACGGTACCAATGATATTTTGGCTACTAACTAACCTCATAATAATGCTTCTTTTGATAGGTAAACGAATTATACAGGGTGCGACGATTTTTTTCAATAATTGTATGCATTTTTAACACTGGTGACAACTTCGACATTTTGCTTTGACCGTTTAATTTCTTCATTAATTTTGTACAAAAAGGTATACTTCATTTGAATCGATATCTAGGACCGTTTTTATAAAATCGCATTTTAAGTCCAGACATACTAGCATTTTGTATGCAATAAAAATGTAGATTTTTTCCAAAAAATTTTAAAATGTGATAAAATCATAAAAAGCGGTGTTACTGAGTCCCTTAAACTTTATAATACAGTTAAAAACTGTTTTTAAGAATTTTACCATATTTTAAAAATTTTCTGGAAAAAATGAAATTTTTTATTATGTACAAAATGCTGGACTTAATATGCTATTTTATGAAAAACGGTTCAAGATATCGATTTAAATAAAGTATACCTTTTTGTACAAAAATGATGAAGGGATTAAGCGGTCAAAGCAAAATGTCGAATTTGTTACAAGTGTTAAAGATGTATACATTAAATGAAAAAAAACGTCGCACCCTGTATAATTTCGACTTACTGAACAGCCGTTTAACTATGGAAAGAAGTATTAGTATGAGGTTATTTGGTTGCCCAAATACCATTGGTACTGTGGCAACAGTTCAAAAGTCATAGTTGAAATAGGTTTTTTTTATATCAACTTTGAAGGTCAATATCTTCCTAACGAAGCGCGATGGAACTTTTTTTATATGAAGTATTTTGGCTCACTCTATCACCTCTATCTTTTTAACCTTACTTTTTCGGACACCCTGTATTTTAGGAAATGACAAGTGCATTTTTCTATAAGGGATGAACTTTTTACTAAAGAGACCAACATTTTAGTTCCAGTAGTCTATCATTTTTTCTTTTTTGAAAATTTACGAACTATTTAGAAAGAATGATAGAGAGCACAGAAAAGAAATAGAAAGAAAATTTCTTTTCAGTCTATTCCTTTTTTCTATCAAGTTACAGAGTGCGGGGGCTGTATTACAATGGTAGTTTGTATAAAAAAGTAATAAACAAAGATCTACAGATTTTCATAATAACCTTTATAATATAAGATTTATTTTTAATTTCTCTGTCCTAACACAAAACGGTCCAAGATCAGCACCGATTCCAAACATGACATTGTATTAAACAAAAAAAAAAATTTGGGGTTACCACTATTACTTACCTGTTGCTAAAACCACACGTTACTAACAAATTTCCTTGGACATCAAAATCACTTAAGCTACCTGTGTGCGTATCGAGACTATGTTCCAGTTTTAAGTTATTCGGATCTCTCAGTTCAATAGATCCCGAAGGACTACCGCAACACACGTATCGTGAATGAGGCCTTAACATGACTGTAGCGGAATCTGTTACGTTCATCTAAAAATTATAGGGAATAAGAATAACTAAAGACATAATGGGCACATTTAAAAGTACTTCGCTTTACCGCTGAGTATCAAAACTGTCAAAATAAAGTCATTTTATTGGTTTAATTTTACAAGTTTGACACTTGTAAATCCAGCGGTAAAGCGGCTGAGTACTCTCGAATGCACACACTGTTCCTTAATTTTGTATGGTATACCCTGTGGGTCTTTAATGTCGCAGGCAAATGGTGATTTTAAACAAATAGCTTCTGTCTAAGCAAATGCTTTCTGCCTGGGCAAATGACTTCATGAAAATATTTTTCTTTAAAAGCCATTTGCCTAGGTAAATGGCATTTTCCGTGGTCCTTGTTAGGTAAATGATTGTGATATATTTGTAAACATATTAGGGCGTACCATCGCGTTCAAAAAAACTCAGACACTCAAAATATTATATGCTACTAGCTCCCTGACTATTATAATTTTTTTTTGACTGACAACGTAATACCTGTTAAGTTTGGATAGTTTTATTATTGGGATATAGACAATTCAGGTAATTTATACCAGCTAGGTTTATTTATTACAGAATTAAATTACTTAATTATACAAGTGTAGGAAATCAAGCAAAACAAGCTTGTGTGTGTTTTTTTAAACGCGATCCATCGCTTTCAAAAAATACACAAACGCAAAAATTAAATAAGGTTTTTTATTTAAATTAAATAAATCAAATAATTATTACATTATTTAAACAACAACAGGTTATACTCTTAAAAATAGAAACTATATTAATATTTTGTAATAGAGCCATTATTTTCTAATACACTCCGCAAACGTCGGGGCATACTAAACACTAGATTTTGTGTAAGCTGGTTATCAATATGATCCCAAGCTTGCATAATTTTTTGCTGGAGCTCTTCTTGATTTCTTGGTCGAAAATCATGTTGGTGAATTATTTTTAACATAAGCCCCACACATTTTCGATCGGGTTGAGATCAGGGCTCTTTGGAGGGAACGGCAGCACATTAATATTATTTTCGTCAAGGAATGCATTAATAATTCGGGCCTGATGGACTGGCGAGTTGTCATGCTGAAAAGTAAAATCATCCCCATATACAGCTTCCACCGATGGTAGCATAACTTGCTCTAATATATCCCTATAAACGGGCGCAGTAAAACGTCCTGGAATAACTCTTAAAACCCCTGGTCCTCTGGCACTAATCCATGCCCAAACATTAACCGAAAACCTACCGCTTCTTGCAACCTTTCTAGTATATTGACTATTATATCTCGTTCCAGTGGGTCTATATACTCTAATTTTTCCATTATGACACGACTGGAAAGTTTTCTCATCAGAAAAAATAACTTTTGGCCACAGATTATCTGCATTTAGAAACTCCCTGGCAAACCGCATTCGTCTAATTTTATTTTCTTCCGTCAAAAAAATTTTATTTGCTGCGGACCTATTCCTTATAATTTGGGAATTCCGAATTCTCCTTCTAGCGGTTTGAATGGATGCCGGAAAGTTAGCGACTTCTTTGGCTTGGAGAGCGGTGTGAAATGGATTGGCCTGTAAATATTGTATTAAACCGGCATCTTGCTCCGCATTTGAGCTTTTTTCCGGCCTGAGCCTGGGTTTCTTCTCATATCGCCAAAATTATTGATTTTTTTCTTTGCAAGTAGAACGGTGTTCTTGTCTACGCCAATCTCATTGGCTATATTCCTTATTGCAACTCCTTCAATAACTCTTGTATGTAGTATTACTTTTTGTTGCTGGTTTAGACGAGGCATAATATCAGCAGATGCCAAAACTGAATATTTTTTTACTGACAACCTATACTGACAACTAAGTACCTATTAATTTTTGATAGTTTCATTTATATTATAATATTGAAAAATCAGGTAATTCATAAAAGTCCGGGAGATCAAACCAAATAAGCTTGTCTGAGTTTTTTGAACGCGATGGTACAGTGTGTTTTGCAGACTACAGTAAAAAGCAAAAGCATGTGTAATTTGATTGGTTTGAAGCGATATAGACGGTCATGCAAAATTGTCACTTTGAGGCGGTCATGGTTACTTCTGATTTAGTTTTTGATCTTTTTTATTCGCTTTATTAAGAAATTTAAAGAAAGATTTGGTAATTGTCTAGAAAGTTGCGGCAACTCCGATTTTGACGAAATTTGGTATACGGGGCTTTTTGGGGCGTTGATCACGAACCTGAAATATTTTTTCGGCAACGTTTCGTTCTCGAGATATTCATCATCAAAGTTAAAAATCAAACTATCTTAGGCTTCACTATTTTCCGCCTACTTTTTGCACAAAATTCTTGATATAACACTAAATTGGCACATAATACTTTATAAACATCTTTAAAAATCCACTTTTTTAGTTATTACAACGCTGCAACCATGCATACACCTACGTGTAAAATGGTTTCAGACATGGCGACTTCATTTAAAGCAAACAATTTATATTAATAAAGAAAGGCTTAAAATCAATAAAAAAACATGTTTTAAAATGGTTTTTATTGTTAAATGAAATATTGTGTGTCAATTTAGTGTTACATCAGGATTTTAGTGCAAAAAGAAGGGGTATATAGTAAACAAAAGGATAGTTTGAATTTCAACTTTTATGATAAACATCTCGAGAACGAAACGTTGCCGAAAAAATCTTGCAGATTCGTGATCAGCGCCTCAAAAACACCCGTATACTAACTTTCGTCAAATCGGAGTTGCCGCAACTTTCTAGACAATTACCAAATATTTAACTAACCAGAACTAACCAAAACCCCCAATGTGATAATTTTGCATAACTGTCTGGTTATATAAATATGCAGAATAAATTTGCCTAGACAGAAACCATTTGCCTGTGACATACAAATACTTACAACTTGAGTTTCTTTACAAATGTTTAAGTTAAAATCAATTAATTTATCTCTATGGCCACCAATTAACAATCTGGATGGAGATACTTGTAACATACATTGCATTTCATTCATATTTGTAGATCTAAAAAAAAAAGTTTATAAGGTAATAATAGATCTGATGGGCATGCTGACTCTATCCAAAAATAATTATTTTTCATTTATACTTAAGAATCCTTCCATTATTAATATACATAAAATTCTAGGAAACAAGTCAAGGTCTCAAAAATTATTAATTAAAATTTGACATTTTTGAGACCTTGACTGGGTTACTAGAATTTTATGTATATTTTTTTGTTTCATTATTTGACGTGCCCTTAAGCCTAGTCCTCATATGAACAAAAATTGCGTAAATCCGGAACTGCGGATTGGCGCTACTTTCAAAGGGGCGTCTGTTTATAGAGGCATATACCTTTCGCACAGTAAAGACTTAAGACTGCCGTGCTCTTGGAGCGTATCTCTACACCGGTAAAACAACGACGCAACTTGAAAATTATAAATTTTTCAGAAGAAACGAATACCAATTGTCATATTTTTTTAATGTTAACAAAGAGAGAAAAATATACCACCTGGCCTCAATTTGTAGTTTATTTATTTATTTATTTATTAACGGATACTCCATTTTACAACAATTAATTACAATATAAAAAAAAATACATAACAATATTTAACAAAACATAATTTTCAAATACATCACAGTAGAGCAACATCACAGACCATTAAATCACTTTAAAAAATTAATACTCATAATAATAATTTAATTCTAACATACGCTAAGAGATCATTAAAGACGAATCAGCACCCTCTTAAAACTAGGAAGAGTAACATCAAAACGCATATTCAATTCATTAAATTCACTCTGCATTCTCACCAATGGAGCATGCAAGCCATAATTATTTCTCTGGTGCTCTAAGTAGAATAAGTTATTTGATCTTGACTTAGAAGATAACTTGAATCAATATCACCATTTATGAGTTTGTATAGAAAACACATATCAGCATGAAGCCTTCGTTTTTGTAATGTACATAAGTTAAGTCTAGAAAGAGCTTCGTTGTAGTCAGTGTGACCATCCAACAAAGGTATTCCCAACCTAAAGGCACAGGAGCGTAGAAACCTCCTTTGGACAGCCTCAACCTCCGTGATATCCACATTTAAGTCGTTATTTTACCATATAAAGAACACTCTTACCGCTTTGCTGTGCTAACAGCTTGTGTGAGAAAGAAAGGATGCACTATATTCTTCAAATATGGCCTCCAGAGATTATTTGCTTTTACAGACCTTAAAAAGGAAATCAAGTAAAGAGATTTAACTCAAATGAAAAAAGGATTGATAAAACTGACACCTATTTTGGGGGAAAAAAGTTTTAAAAGAAAGAATCTTAAAGTTATTGCAGCGTTGGAATCAGTATCACACTTCAATATGTTGATAAACTAAATTGAATATTTAAAAAAAATGTTTTTCTTTGTTAGACCAGGAAAGTATTGTGTGTTACGTGAACAAACACCGAGACATTCTCCCTATAATGTATGTTACTTACACATGAGTATAGACAGGAATTCCTCTTCTGATCTGACATCTAAGGCTACTAGCAGTCAAAGCCAAAATACCTTCTTCCATGGTTAATATCTGCCTCACCTCTTCGTGAGGGTGAACCTGGAATGAAGTGTATTTTGACATTGCCCCAGTATAGTATGATGTAACGTGGCCCTAAAATAATAAACAAATATTTGTTAAACAACCATATATAGAGATGTAAAATTGCCGGTATTTTAAGGATCGGTATAGAAGGAACAGTTTAAAAATGTAAATTCGGTGCTCTTTGATAAGAAAAAAAATCACCAAAAACTTTAAAGCAAATAAATCGGCATGCTTGTCTTCGCGGCAGCCTTTGCTATATTTCTTTTATGATATGCCGGTTGATGCAGCTGGTCATCGCACTATGGGATAGAAATTAATTTTTTGGTCAAAATTCTGAAACTTATCAATCTAACTTAAAATGAGGTGCTTTTTACTGGAAAAATATTATAAATTATTACAAATGCTTTTTGGGAACCTAAAACTTATTATATGTTATTATAAATTTACACCCCCTTAACATTATTATTTTTATTGTACAAAATAAACTAAAATGTCAGCTTGTTTGGTTAATTTGGTATTAATCAGTAATCCGATGATTATTATCTAATATGATATACAGGGTACGACAATAGGTATGATTTTTTAAAATGAAATACCCTGAATATTATATCACCACCAAAAAATCTTTTAAAATGCTTTAAAAAATACTACATTCGATGTGTCTATCTCAATTAGTTTCAGAAATATGACCATCCAAATCTGAAAAATAATTTTAAATTATTCTTAGAAGCGTAATAGAGATACATCTTCCCAACTTTTTTATTTTTTAACGTATAAAATAAATAAAAACACTGTTTTGTTGGGTAGATTCTGTAGAATCCATATCTTTCATCAGAATGCTTTTATCTTTTAGGATATACAGTGTAGGACCAAACATATTAAATTTTAAAATGGAAAACCTTGTAAATTATAAAAAAATCTTGTATCTGTCCTTACACTCAGAAGTAGCAAAAAGTAGGAAGGCAATTGTAAGTACAAAAACTGATAAAGAAAAAGGTAAAAAATCTTTGACAAAAGCAGCGAGACTTCGCGAGACTGCATCGCAAACACAACAATTAATAGCTCTTATTATTTAAACTCTTTTACTTTTTTTAGTAAACAAGGCTAATAATAAACTAGGAAGCTTAAATGTTGTATATTTATGTTTACTTAAAATACATTTTCAAGTTTCTTATTACCCCAATAAAAGTCGTCATATCCTTTTATAATTTTGCGTAAATGTAGTTTGAAGTATCTACTTTGAAATACACAGCATGAGTCATTAATATTTCAAAGTTGCTTTATGGCCACGCGCCGATACACTGTGGGATTTCTATCCCACAGTGTATCGTCGCGTCGCTGTAAAGGATAGCGGCGCCTTTGTATAAAATAGTCCGATTGCAGGCGGCCTTTTTGTGTTATTTTGTATTATTTTCAAAGGGTGCCGAATTTGCGCTTTTTAAAATGTCCTTACTATAATATTACGTAAAATAAGAGTTGGTAATTTATAGAAAAAAAGCTTTTTATGTAACACATATTTTTTTTTATTTTAAAACTGTAAAAAACATTACAAAAAACAACAAGAAAGTTTTTTTCTCTTTCCTTAATTGAGTCATATCTGTCCCTATAACTTTACCAACAATATCTTCTTTTCTATTTGTTCCTTAGTAGCTAGTAAATTATAATTATGTTCATGGTTAATTTTTTTGCCTTTTCCACGGCAAGTTTGTTTTTTCTTTGACGATAAATTAATCCATAAGTACTAAAGTTTCTTTCGACGATGTTAAATTTAAAATGTCTACATTTAATACACTTATTTAGAACTGGACCAAATTCCTACCTACCAAACAGGCTCAGACATGTATTTTTCGTTGAAAATGGCATGAAAAATTGAAGTGGGGCTACAGACGCTGTCTTGAAGAAAATGAAGGCCATTATGAGCATTTGCATGGTTAATATTAAAAATTAAATTAACATGAGTTTCAGTTTCCTTTCAAAATTCATGGCTTGCTAAGCAAAAAAACGATCGGTTGTTATTGGTGTCGATAAATGAAGCTTAGACTAATATTTTTATGTTCAAATCAAAATATTTCAAGAACAGTTGAAGTTAGGTATAGGATATGGTATATAAAACATGTCTAGAATTTTTTCAGGAATTCAAAACTCGAATAATATATAGGGTGTTCCATTTAAAAAAGTGTATGTTTGCTTCATTACTTAGTTATGGGACACCCGGTATATAAAATGCCAATTTTAAAATAAACTACATCTAACTAGCTACAATATTTGTATTTAATATTTTTCCCTAAAGTTTACAATAAAAGAGCTAGATGGGCGGTGAAAATATAACCAATAACCCTGTATTTCATATTTAAAAGGAAATTTTGCTTTAATATGGTAGGATATTAGGTAGCATTGTGTTAAAATAAAAAAATATAGTAAAATTTTAGTTTTCATGTTTTCCTTACGCTCGTAGAAAACATAGCGTTCCCAACACGTGCCGAAAGTGTCTTTTCCGCACTTGACTGACAAGTGCAGTCGCGTGCGGAAAAGTGGCACTTTCAGCACTAGTTAGGAAATATACTATTTTAGCAAAATTTGTTAGACTAGATATAAACATTACTTATTTAATTAGGTATTTTTAATTTTTGTTACTTAATTGCTAATAAAAATTATATATATATATAGCACTTAATTTTTAAAAGCAAAAATTTGCCCACAGATTATGACAAAGTAGGTAGAGCAGATTTGGTCAAAAAACTTTAATTCAAACGGGTTCCCTACATCTTGTCAGAAGAGCAAGAAATTCAGGTGTGTTTCAACGAATTAGATCAAGTTTTTATGAGGTTTGACCCAGAAATCATTTAAGAAAATATATTTTTTTCACTTTCCTATAAAATGTATTTTTATGACCAACGAAAACCTGTTTTTTTTCTTTTTATTATTGCAAATACTATTCGTAACATTTTTTTAATTGGTATAAATAAAAATAGTTTTTACTTACTGAGTAAGCCGTTTAATGAAAAAAAAAAAAATTATTCTGAAAATTGATGATATATTGGGCAGCGTCCGAGAGGCGTCACCTTAGTGGTTGCGACAAAAAGTGCCCGCGAGTGGTTAAGGGATAATAAAACAGTACAAACCTTAAACAAAAGTATTTTAATTTTTAATGTGGTTTTTTGTGTTCGAAACATCTTTTTGAGATTTTAATTGTGATTAAATTACCTTCTAAAAATATTTTTTTGTTATTGTGAGGGTAATAACCGTTTATCATTTCTCACAACTTCCTTAATTCTGTATAATTTTGGAAAGAACGTACTGATCTAACAGTATTTAAATTAACAAAAAGGGTTATCTTTTTGTCTTTAATGATTAGTGTGCCAACCTAACTTTAGACAAGTGTCATGTGAGCGGTCATTACATTGTGACCTTATTAGGAACATGCGTCCATTAATTAGTTCAGTAGAATTCATGGTATGACGTAATCGTCTTTTTTCGTGATTTAGATATTATGTTTATAAGAACTTTTTTCAAAAAATTGCCTCAAGAATATGCCCTTAAATTTTCTCACTGTTAAAAATGTTTAAGTTAAATAAAACATAAAAACATTAGTGATTACCGCAAAATGGCAGTAATTCAAGTTCAAGTTACCGGGAGGGGGCAACACTATAAAGAAAGAATCTTCCGATCGAAAAGTAACAGCAAGTTAGTCGATTTTACTATGCTACTTTTCATTTCCCAAGAATCAGGGTATTTTTAAAGTAGCAATCAAAAAATGTATAACAAAATATTATACAGCCCACGCTCATCATTTTAAACACTTACCGCAAATAGGAAACACCCTGTATAATATAAGAACATCCCTAACATGTTGAAAGAGTATTATGTATAATTATTTAAAACAAATATAAAAATAATATGCATAGCAAGTCTGCAATCCTTATTAACTTTTTAGTCATATTAAACAAAACAATAACAAAGTATACAAAAAAAAACAAATAATATTAAAAATGAGGTTAGTAGAATACTTAAGACTAAATGCTGATAAATCTCCATAACTTTTGTTAGCTTATACACTCAATTAGTAACAAAATGAAGCTAATATTGTTTTTAGAATTATATAATAACAAATAAAAATATTTGGAAAATATTTATTTATTTAACAATCTGACCTAATTTCCGATTAAAACTCACATTAAACAGTAAGTATAAATTACGTGATGTTTTTTTTTCAATTTTTGACCCCCTTCCCCACCCCATTTCCGCCTGGTGAGACTTGGTGAGATTTTCTTTAACCCCCCCCCAATCTCACGCTACGCGCATTTACGACACGACGTTGACGTTTCTACCCTCAAAAACATACCTATTAGAGGCAGTCTTGCCGCTTAGCAGTGCAAACAATCGCATGCTTAAAAAGCAATAAACTTTGCTCTGCATAATTATAGTGGTCAGAAGGACCAAAAGCGATAGATTATACTCTGGTCATATTTCTTTCTTATGCGCTTTTTTACACTGCCATAAAGGCTGACTCTAGAGGTATATTTTTAAGGCTTTGAATGGAATCCAAACAAACCCCTCTACCCCTCGCCTCTCTATAAAACAAACAAAGGTTTTTATGGAAAATATACTTTATTTTTCATTTTTGGTACATTAGTGGCACTATTTAAGATATTTTATATATAAGTTTTATCAAAATGGATTACGAGAAACCTTTCAGCATTAATATCATCGATTGAAGTTCGTAAAAATTATACTTTTGTTCACATAGTTAGGTTAGGTGAATGAATATCACAAATAATCACGAAAATTTAGAGTCACAGTGTCACAAATAGCCGACACTAGTCACAAACACTTTAAAACACACAAAAACTCACATAAATCGCGTTATTTTAGCTTTCATCACGAAGTCCCACAATAAAAATCTATTGTTTGGATTCCTTGTCTGTGTCCTGACGTCAGAACTAAATGCGCATATTCAAAGAGGCACCACTTTTTAAACCGAAATATTGATTTTGTCATTGAAATAATTTTGAGAAGCAAAAAAAAGACCTCAACCCCAAATACTCACACACACTTCATATTTTTCCTGGGGAATCTGACCATATTTCGTTACATGTCTTTTGTTTCTAGCAGAAAAAAATTACATCATATTTGCAGAGACCCCAAGAAATGTCAGCCAGTTTAACAATGTCTATGAGGTAGTTAAAACGCGTCCCTGGAGAGCGTCCTGGTCAATGACATGAAAAACAAGAGTTCTTCTTTAACTGTCGAACAGGGAGATTTCTCTTTTGGACACTGTCATAGTTTTATTTATACATATTTCTTAAATTAAACTCTATAACTTACCCCTGATTGCCCATCCATAGTAATTCTTCATTTTTGTCAAAAGTTAGCGAGGATACTCCAAATCTATCGCCACCATCTGCCAAAACACACTGGGTTTGTATATATTCTGAGCTCCAAACCCACCAAACCAGGTGGAGGTTCCGATGGGCCAACAACGGCCAGCTATAATTAACAACAATGATAATAATTGTAAACCTATTGTATCAGCTATTCGTAAAAAGTATATTAGCCAGTTATGCAATAGCAAAACAAGCACTATTTGTCACCCAATCCAAAATTTTTACATGAAGGTTTACATGTTGGCATTTGCGTTAGTCTCCTTTCCACACATTTTCTATAAATGACTTTATTTAGCTAATTCTGTATACTTAAAAGGTAATGTACAATCTTCATATAATAGGAAAATTTTAAAACCAGGTTAAGGTTAAGTGCAAACCCAAGCAAAAACCTGAAGGGTAAGGAGAATCAAATATGGTGTTTTTTAACACCCTATTAAGTTAAAATAACATGAAAATAAGTTACGAGTTCCTTGTATACTTTAAGAAAAGTATAAGAAATTTTACAATGCAAAAACACTAGGTGGAATTTACTTATTTAAACTGAAATTAAAATTTTGAATACTACCGAAAATACATACTCATGTACAGTTTGAACTCCAAAAGTATTCTTTCCTTTAGTAATTTATTACATTGTCAGAAAAAAAGCGCAACAGCTTCTAGGCGGGCAAAAACATTTTTTTTTGTAACCTAAAAACCTACTTAACCGCGTATAAAAGAAAACTTACCCCTGTGTTATCAAAATACATTATTTGCTTCACACAGAATTAAAATAACAATTAAAAACGTGTAAACATAGCTTTTTGTGCTGTAAAAATATAAATTTGTACTAAAAACACATCACATTTAATATTATGCGGGGCTTGATGTTTTGGCGACAGTGACAGTTGAAATAATCATAACAGCTGATGAGTAAGATATAAAATACAGGTATTCTAATCCTGTGATGCATCATGGGTAATGTGTCAAGCGGTCGCCCCACCACGAGGGCGTCAGACACACTACCGGCAAATAAAGTATTTTTATGCGAACTCCTCCAGTAGTAACAATTATTTTTTAAAAACATATGATGTCCCCATACTTAGCACTGCCTTCTTGAAAAAAATATGTTTTTAATGTGTTTTGCTTGTTTTTGTGCTATTATGTGCCGTTAAAAGAAACTTTATTTATGTATTTATTTCCGAGATATAAAAGAAACAAAATAGGGTGGTTTTTCGTACCTACTTATCACTGCCTTTTTGTAAAAATGATACATTTTTGTGCTATTCTGTGCCGTTAAATAAAACTTTATTTATGCATTTATTTCCAAGATATGAAAGAAAAAAAAAATATGGGTGGTTTTTCGTACCTACTTATCACTGCCTTTTTGTAAAAATGATACATTTTTTTGTGCTGTTTTTGTGCTATTCTGTGCCGTTAAAAAAACTTTATTTATGCATTTATTTCCGAGATATAAAAACACAAAATAGGGGTACATTGCACTGCCTTTTGAAAAAATTATTTAACTTTTTTTGGGCTGTTTTTGTGCTGCTTTTGTGCTATTCTGTGCCGTTAAAAGACACTTTATTTATGCATTTATTTCCGAGATATAAAAAAAACAAAATGGGGGTAGTTTTGGTACCTACTTAGCACTGCCTTTAAAGGAACTATTTTTTTGTGCTGTTTTGTGCTGTTTTGTGCTATTTTTGTGCTATTTCGTGCCGTTAAAGAAAATTTTATTTATGAATTTATTTTCGAGATATAAAAAAAAAACAAAATAAGGGGTAGGTGGGTTTTTTAATGCTCTGATCACAAATCTAACAGATTTTTTTTTAATGTTTTGTCCTTGAGATATTCATCATCAAAGTTGAAATTTAAACTTACCTAATTTCCACTATATTTTTCCATCTTTTTGTACAAAACTCCTGATGTAACACTAAATGGGCACAAAATATTGGATTATTTTCTAGAAAGTTGCGGCAGCTCCGATTTTGATGAAATTTGGTATACGAGGGTTTTTGAGGCGCTGATTACAAATCTGAATCTTTTGACAAAAACGTTTCGTTTTCGAGATATCCATCATCAAAGTTGAAATTTAAACAACTAATTATATTTTCAGCTATATTCTTCCTTTTTTGTGAAGTGATACAGAATATTTGATTTTTACCTTTAAAACCTACGGAATTTACATTATTTTTGCAATAAAATGCATAGCTTCATTTTCAATCGTTTTCAATCGCAGCTGGCTATAATGGCACTGTGTATACATGGTTGAATTGCAGCATTTTTAATTAAACTTTCGCAATTTAATTGACAAAAAAACAAATATTGTGTCTCTGTTTAGCTTTAAATCCAGAATTGTGTGCAAAAAAGGGAAATAGAGTGAAAATAAGATTAGTTTAAATGTTAATTTTGATAAGGCATATCTCAAGAGCAAAACGTTTCCGACTAAAAACTCGTTTAGAGTTTTAATCAGCGCCCCAGAAAACCCCTCCATACCAAATTTCATTAGAATCAGAGTTGCCGCAACTTTAAAAAATATTACCGATATACCTCTGTTTTATATAGAGTATATCATCTCTTAGAGTCATAGTTTTTGCATGCGTATCAATCTCTTTTACTGGGTTTAAATCTTCGCCAATGTATTGTGCTTTCATTAATTATTAATACCTAATTCACATTTTTTAATTATCTATGAAAAAAGTATAATTCAATCCCCTAAATAAAATAATAGTAATTAGTTATGTCAGTTATCCCTTGGTCCTTGAGAACAATAGCTAAAAATATTATGTTTAGTAATGATTATAACAAAATTAAATAAAAGTGTTAATAATATTACCTTATCTGTAAAAATTAAAAATAAGTAATGAAAAAAAAATGTGCATTAACGGCGATTCGGACTTATAGACTGTAAGCCAGGCGCAAATTTGGTCAGTTATTTGCTCGACGCCACGGGACCATAATATGCCATATTATTATACTGTTATAGAGCGTGTCTTCGAAAGTTCTTAACAAATGGGAAACTTTTTTATTGTTAGTTTTACAAAAAAGGGTCCCTTCATAAAAGTCCTGCTTGATAAAAAAATACATTTCCACAAAAATATTTGAAGGTTGGATGTACAGGGTGGCTTAAAAATGACTTGTTTCCAAATTAAAATAAGAATTATTTCCTAACTACGGTACCAAACTTTAAAAAGTGATTTATTATGTCATTTTATAAAGAAAAGTTCCTATAAACATATATCCGGAGTTGCTTTGTTTCTGAGATACAGGACGTTAAATATTTTTTAAATGTCTGTTTGTTTTTAAATATCTTAAATACGAAGCCAGATACAAAAAATGTACTTTACTAAAAAGTTGTACTTTTAGTTGCTTTAAAGGAAAAAATATAAAAACTACATAAAACGCCAGTGGCGTACAGTGAGCACAATAGCCAATATTATTAAGAGAAAAATGTACGCCACTGGCTTTTTATGCAATTTATATATTCTTTCCTTTAAAGCAACTAAAAATACAACTTTTTAGTAAAGTACATTTTTATACCTGGCTTCGTATTTAAGATATTTAAAAACAAACAGACCATTAAAAATATTTAACGCCCTGTATCTCAGAAAAAAGCAACTCCGGACATATGTTTATATGAACTTTTCTTCATAAAATGACATAAGAAATCACTTTTTAAAGTTTGGTAACCTAGTTAGGAAATAACCCTTATTTTAATTTGGAAACAAGTCATTTTTAAGCCACCCTGTACATCCAACCTTCAAATAGTTTTGTGAAAATGTATTTTCTCATCAAGCAGGACTTTTTATGAAGAGACACTTTTTTTCGTAAAACAAATAATAAAAAAGTTTCCCATTTGTTAAGAACTTCCGAAGACACGCTGTATAAAACAGGTATATGATAAACTGCGCTTGAGGAAAACCTGTTTAACCGGAAAAATTGAGGACACAATAAGAAACAATTAGGTCAAGGTTTTTACTTGATTATTTTTATTTAATTTTATTGTAGGAGGGTAAAAAAGTAAACACTCATCTATTGTTGAAAAATAATATTTATTATTAGAGGAGTTTGCATGCATGCGCATGGCAAGCCTGTCTGACACATTCGTGGTGGGGCGACTGTTTGATACAGTACCCATGATGCATCACAGTATTAAAATACCTGTATTTTATCATATCTTGAAAATAAAAAAGAAAATTATGCTTTGTGGCGCTATCTATACGAGAATTGATAAGTATATCAATTATTTGGATCGCTAGCTCTGCTAGCTCAATAACAAAAGTATAGCTTCCTAGAACTTTTGCAGCCTAACCGATATCTGTTACTTATATTGCCGCTAGATGGTGCACTTTGTCCCGTTTCAGTACAGTGACTAAAGAGTCAGTGTATGTACGTTTCAGTCGGGATTTATTGGACATCTAAAGTATATTAGTGTTTTTCGGAAAATATACGCCATCAGGGCCGTATTAACTATATGAGGTGCCCAAGGCTAGAATTCCCAGAGCGCCAATTTTCCTATTTTCCACTAAAAAAAATTTTGAAGTGGAAAAAAACAAAGGTCCTTACCTCCATAGCGCCTATTCCAGGCAGAAAAATTTGTTCTACTCCCCACCCGACCTAAACTTTTAAGAAAATTCTCTGTCTAGCGCCTATTACTCCCCTACCGGGCGCCTATTTTTCATGGCGCTCTAGGCTGTAGCCTAGTCAGCCTAATGAATAATATGGCACTGTACGCCATATACAGGGGTTTAAGCCCCCAAAAACCAGAGGTAGTTGCGCCACTGTGTACACAACTCCGATTTTGACCAAATTTGGTATACGTGGTTTTTATTTTGGGGTCTTGATTACGCATCTGAAAGAATTTTTATTCGGAAACGTTTCGTTTCCGAGATATCCATCATCAAAGTTGGTACTTGAACTAATCTGATTTTCATCATATTTGCACACAATTCTTAATTTAAAGCCACGTGACCCACAATATTTGATTTTTACCTTTTAAAACCGTGTTTTTCCATGTATTTTACACCTTTTATTAAATAAATTGCAAAGGTTCCCTTTAAAAACGCAGCAAGCAATGCACATACTGCTCCAATGCATCCACCATAATTTGTTAAAATTGAAAGCGAAGTTATGCCAAAGGTTAATAATAGTTTTACTTACTCTTTATTAACTAATAAAATACGTAGAAAAATGAGGTTTTAAAAGGTGAAAATCAAAAATTGTGTACCACTTTAACTTAAAATCAAGAATAATTGTGTGCAAAAAGAAGGGGAGTATAATGAAAATAAGGTTAGTTTAAATATCAACTCTGATGATGGATATCCAGTGACGACGCCAGCTTTTGCTTTAGGGGTGGCCAAAAATCTTTAAGGGTGGCCAACATTTTTTTAAGGTATATAATTTTTGAAGACATAAATTCCTTAGTCAACTATAATTGTCCCGCAAGAATTTTGAGGAGCAAAAAGGCCTCCTTTGTACAGTTGTAAATATTCTACTGTTATGTTGTTTTGTATCCCGCCACTTCTAACTTATAGTAGCTAATTCTTTCTTATGTTCCATCTTACAGGGAGGGCCCACCAATTTTTCAGGGGTCCTGGCCGGCCCACCTCCCTAGCGTCGCCACTGTGGATATCTTGAAAACGAAACGTTTTCGACTAAAAATTCTTTTAGATTCGTGATCAGCGCCCTAAAAAACCCCTTATACCAACTTTGGTCAAAATCGGAGTTGCAGACAGTTTCTAGATAAGGTATGAACATTAGGGAAGGGAGAAAAATGGGAGATATTTTGTTAAGAACCTTTTTTGGAGTACACAAAACAACATTTCACAATATACCATAAGGTTATTAGGTTTTTAAACATGAGGACCTATTTTATGTTCTTAAAATTTTATGCCACCCAATTTTTTGGCCCCCAAAAAATGTTCAGGCCACCCCTGAAGCTAAAAGCTGGCAACGCCACTGTAATAGGATATCATGAAACTAGCATTTTTAATGCATTGAAAAGCATTTTGGACTAAATACGCTTAAAATAGTCAGTTGTTGTTGTTAGCACATTTTATTATCGGTTTATTCTCGTTTGGGGAATTCTCGTTTCGGACCTAATAAAATTTTACCTGAGCTGACCCTTTTTTTCTGGTTTTTACACCTAGGCAAAAATGTATAATTATCTTGTCTCGTTTGGTACCCTAAAGGTGGAAATATAATTCTTTAGTGGATTTATAAAGTGTGTATTAGTCTTGGGTTTAATAAAGAAATTTAAAAAAGGACCTGCTTACCAGAACTAACCATACTTTGTAATAATAGCAGGACTATTATACTTAATGCAATAAGATTTTCACCAATTTAGGAGTCTTTACACATGGGTTTTATTCAAATTCGCATTTGGCTAATGCGCATTACAGCGCTCATGTAAACTTAGAATGAATATGACTGTCTAAATTATTCCCAAACAGCAACTGACGTCATTATGACGTCACTTTTAAGTCATTTTTGGGCATAGGACGTCATCAGACCAAAATTATGACGTCATTTAACGTCATTTTAATGACGTGTTTTTGACTTCGTTGAAGTGACGTCTTTTCGACGTCATTTTTTCGTCATACTAGCTCATAAAAATCTAATGACGTCATGTTTAGAAAACCCGCCAGAAAAAATTTGTGGCATTATATGATTCGTGTCAAATCCAACCGAAATATCATATGAAAGAAAAATAAGACTAATAATTTTACAAAATTGAAATAAGAAAAAACTCTACCGATAGATGGCGTAATGGACAATAAACTACCACCCTTATTCAACATCTTCGCTTTTTATCGCCTACACCGTATCCATAAGGCCAAAATAGTCCGAGACCTATCTGCGGTGCGGTTGGTGATCTCAATTAGCTTTGAAAGAAATATCTTCGCCTAGTGTTAAAATATGCATCTCCAGTTTGGACAGTGTCCCGAGAGATGCGAACTTACAGTGCAAGGATGTAAGCAGTAAAGAGTTATTTCCTTTCTCAATTTTTAAATAAAATATCGTACCCTTTTAGCTTTTAAAAAAGTATTTGTGTCAATTTTTCGTCATCTTAAAGACGTCATTATGACGTCGTTAACGGGACGTCTTTTGTCTGTGACTTAGGGAGGTCAATTTAACGTCATTGTGTCGTCATCTTATGACGTCTTTGCTGACTAAATGTGACCAAAAGAGACATCAATAAGACGTCAGCTGGCTGCATTAGGTACATATGTACACCCTTACGGTACCAAACAAGAAGAAATAATTATGCATTTTGTCCAGGGGACCAAACCAGGAAAAAAGGGTTTGCTTAGGTAAAATTTTATTAGGTCCGAAACGAGAATTCCCCAAACGGGAAAACACCTTATTATGACTACCATCTGTTTAGGTATTAATAAATGAATTGTCCTAACAGTGCCGGATCAAGTTGTTTTTCTACTGAAGCGAAAAGCAAATGTTGCGCCTCTTTTTTTGTTATCCAAAAAATTTGAAGACCACCAAAAAAAGGTCATTAGGTTAAAACTTTCGTCGACTTTGTACCTTAGTATTGCTCCTCTCCCGATGCATCATTGGGATAAATAAAAATTAAACATTAAAAAAAAGTTTTTTCACTTTTGTGCTGCCCTTGTCTAATTTGGTTTAAGGGGAGAGTATGGTTTTTAAACTTTTCTTTATTTGACTTTTTTATATATATTTTCAACGATAGAATCCGCCCTTAAAATTTTTAACATTTTGTAACACCCTGTACTCCACATTGTTGCAATTGCAAAAGCATAATTTGTTGATTTAAAAACATACAGGGTGTTTCAAAAGAAGAATCATATGTTTGGTTCTATACTCGAAAAATAATTTATTTTTTACAAAATCATACTATACCACTGGAAACTACATTAAAATGTAAATTAATAGGTTTGTACCAGCAGGCTGTCAGAAATGTTTCCAACCGTTCGGATTCTGCGCACGTCAAATTTGTCCCGTTCCACCAGCAGTGCCATGTTTCTAACATTATACAATTGTTTGTTGTTCCAGCAGTAGTTTTTAAGATGTTCGAAAAGTTTGCAAGCTTTTTTCAAACATTACTGACAATTTTTGACATAACCTTTCTTGTATTGACGCATATAAGCAGTTATGTACGCCTTGTTTACATTTTGCGTTCCAGCAGAAAAGCTGTTTCCATTATGTTTGTAACAATTTCTGCAGTTTTACGATTTTTGCTAACATGTTTCCAACATTCTGCTGGAACAAACCTCATATTTATAAGTTTTTACTCTTGTAAGTTACAAGACCAGTTCAGTGCTGCACGCATCTAACATACAGTTGTGTTGTTGCCACCAGCAGTGCCATGTTTCTAACATTATGCAGTGTTGGAAACTGCTCGAATGACAGTTTGCAAGCTGTTTGCAAACTGTTACTGACAAGTTTTGACATAGCCTTCTTCAAGCATTGACTGTACAAGCAGTAACTTGTACGCCTTGTCTTGTATTGACGTATCCAGCAGAAAGCTGCCTTCCAACATTTCTGACTAATCGTTCAAGCAGAACACTGCTCTGCGTTTCTGACGATGTTTGCCAGCATCGTTTCTACGTTTACATTCTGCTGACATCATTTGCATTCTGTGATTAAACCTAATATTATAAGTTTTTACCTCTTGAAAGTTACAAGACAACCAGTGTGACACGACAGCTTTTTTTTTTTTAAAGTTGTGGGCAGTAAAATGTGCAGGGCAGTATTGTTTTTATATGAATACAGGGCGTTTTAAAATTTAGTACAAATATTTTTGAAGCTCATTTTAAGGTCCCATCAGCTGAGAAACAAAAACCCCCTCCAAAAAACCCCAATCATCGCAAAATTGGGTTAAAAAACAGTGGCAAAGCATATTTTAATTTTTTTGATTAAAACAAACGAGTTGCGAGAAAAATTTTTTGCTTAGTGAGGCTGTGTAAACCAAAAATATCTTACTACTCACCTTTGGTGATATATTCAGTGAGAATCTTAAAAGAGTCCCCCTCATATCTTTGAATGGGACAAGTTATTGAAATCTAGTAAAAAGAAAAAAGGGTGTCACCTAAACTACTTTTATGACATAAAAATAATTTAGGTTAAGAAGGCACTAATACTTCATTTTTTTGCAAGAGATAGTAATAAAAATGTCTCGGGACGGTTAGAAGGTTGTAAACCATAGGCGCACCAGTCTCTGTGCAAAGAACAGGTAGAAATACACCGAATTGCGTTAAATAAGGATTATAAATTTTATATATACTTTAATATCTTTCCGTATGTGCAACTGAGTGGTTATAAATTGTTAAAGTATTGTTCAAAGTATTACAGTATTGTAAAAATGGCTTCTCCGCAGAAACGCGCATGTCTCGGCCATTTAACTGTAAACGAAAAGCAGATTGTTAAAAACGTATTCGATTATACAGGGTGCGGCAGAATGGACTCCCACATTTGGGTAGCAAATAAAAAGTCTACTATAAAATATGAAGCTAAACTTTTATTATTTTCAAAAGAGCACACTTTAAGGTTTTTTAACTATGTTTTCAAAATTATATCGTGTAAGTGACGGCCGTTAGCAGCGACACACATGCGAAGGCGTTCCTAGAAGTTCCGCATTACTTTTATCACCATATCTTGAGGAATAGCAGCAGTTTCATCTCGGATCGCTGTCTTGATTTAGGAAAGTCAAGAACCAGTTGCCCTTAAGTTAGCAACCCATTTAAAAATTGTTTTCCGGTCTGGAACAGAGGCATTCGGAGGCAGGAAGCGCGTACAAAATGCTCTTTAAGCTGGCTTAAAAAAGACATTCAATCCTGGTTGATGCAGCAAAATATTGAACATCCTACAGATAGTGTTAAACTAGAGTTGTTGCAGCTAGTAAAAAGTGAAGTCGCCACAAATAAAGCTAAGTACACGTTTTGTAATTGATGAAATAGCCAAGAAACAAAATATAACTGTATATCGGCTGCCACCTTATCACTGCGAACTAAACCCCATAGAACTTATATGGGCACAAGTGAAAGGTGAAGTAGCCAGAAATAATACTACGTTTAAACTAGTAGATATAAAAAAACTATTTCAAATTGCCATATCTAATGCTTCCCCAGAAAACTGGAAAAAATGTGTCGAACATGTATTAGAAGTAGAAAATAAAATGTGGTCTTTGGATATAATAGTAGATACAACTGTTGAACCTCTAATTATACAAGTAGACTCATATGACTCAAGTAGTGATAGTATGTCAGATATGGAAGAATGTGAATAACTAGATGTAGATTATGTAGCATATTTAATTAGGTATAGATTATATTTTAAATAATTATTTTTTGACTATGCATTTTTAATGTGTATTATTTTCTTAATAAAATGGTTATTATTAACTATAATTATACCAACTGTACAATATTGATATACTATAAATTTTAAAATAAATTTTTTACACATATAAAAGAAACAAGATTTTCATTTTACCTAAACTGTTTAAAAAGGGTAAGTTTCCAAAAATAAACTCAAGCGCACCGCCACTGTCAAGGTTTTTATCACCTTATTCCCACGTAAATACGGGTAAACATCTGTTATTTCTTTGTATTTGACCCAAGAGGTTGACGAATTTTAGAGCGGGGTCTGCCGGCCTAAAATTATGATGCCTTATCAGTACATTACAGGTAGAATTGAAGAAAAATATTTATACTCGGACTAACATAGAAAGCGAATTGCCATAAAATTAAATGATTTATTACTCTCTTGCAAAAAAATAGAGTATATAATTTTTTTTCAAATGGAAAGAGGGGTCATGTGGCACTTTGTTTTAAAGGCCTTTCGATTCTCTATTCATCACCATTTTATGTTTAAAAATCGGTCCAGTCGTTCTAGAGTTACAGGCGTTTGAAGTTTAGCTCCAATTTGTACATACATTGCGGTTTTTAAAAGTTCTCTCCTCCTTAACTTTTGAATGGGTCAAGATATCGAGATCGGGTAAAATTTGTGTAAAATGGTGTCACTTAAGCTACTTTTTGGCATTAAAATAACTTTGGTCACGTGGTCTAGTATCAAGGGGCACTGGCAACTTTTTTGCAAATAGAAATGGAGGTCATGTAGCACCTCGTTTTAAAGGTCCTTAAATTTTCTACTTAACGCCACTTTGTTTTTGAAAATCGGCAAGGCCGTTCTAGACTTACAAGCCAATTTCATTAAAACCGCACTGTTTGTACGGTATTTAAGCCAAATTTCAAACGGTTCTAAGTGTGGAACGGCTGGGCCGATTTTCAAAAACAAAGTGGCGTTGAGTAGAGAATTAAAGGGCCTTTAAAACGAGGTTCTACATGATTCCCATTTCTATTTGAAAAAAAGTCCCATTCAAAAGACAAAGTGGTAACTATTTTAATATCATCACTGTATTTTATTTTGTTAATAAATGATATACATTTGGTCATTAAAATTTTAAATAGGTACACATAACTGAGGGAAAAAATTTGGAATTTTTTAAACATTTTATTAGGATATTTTATTTTATATTTAAATTTTACACTAAAATCCGTTTCTAATGACATAGCGCAACATACTGGTAATTTTTAATATTGCGACCATAGATCATTTATTCAAGAATTCCATAATTCGGATTACTTGAATATGAGCTGACTAAATAATTTATATAAATGAAATGGTTTTTGAACATGACTTTTTTGCGTTCAATTAGCCTTTTTGGAAGCAGATGTAATAGCGTGGGGTTAGCTGCCATCGGGGCAGATGCCCCGCACCTGTGTGATGCCCTGCGAAGCCGCGAAGAAGACCTTGTCCACCTGTGTGCGACAAGCGCCTAAACCATGAAGTTAATATTGGTGGGATTGTTTCTATTTGAAAAAAATTCAGGGTGTTTCCGATGGATGAATCAAGAGCAGTAGCGTACCTAGGCGTAGGCGGTCGCCCACGGCCTCGCGCCTAGGGGGCCTCGTGGCTAGGAGAATGTGAGATGTACACCAGGGAAAAATTATAGGACAATTTTTTGTAGGTTTTTTTTAAGTGCTGCAATATGTTTAAAAATGGTCGCACTAAAATGAAAAAAAATGCATTTGAAAGGGTAGTTTATAGTTTTTGAGATCATTTGTTTTATTTGATCCAATATAGTCAAAGAATCACGATTTTAACTTTATATGATCATGCTATTTAAGAAAATGCAAAAAAAAGTTTTTAGGGTTTTTATATGCATTTTTTTAAAAGAGTGTTAATTTTTTATTTATTATTTTAATGACCTCAAAATAAGATTTTTGATTAATTTTTAAGTAAGTGTAAATACTTTAAAAAAAATGCATAAAAAAAACTTAAAAACATTTGTTTTAGACTCATTAGAGCAACATTTAAAAAAATTCAAACTATTTAAAAACCGTTGCCACATGAGTTCCCCACAAATTTCAAAACCTCTCTAATTTTTCTACCATGATCAGCAGATAGCTGAGCCAAAAAGATCCTTCTTCGTTTGAAAGTCTCGATACCTGAGCAAAACATGGCCGTATCGAACTAAAAAAAACAAAACTCTATTAAAGCTTCGATAAACGATTTATCGCAATCTATATAGTGGTTACCTTGAACAAAAATTACAAGTTCGTAGAACCAAAAATGAACACAAAAAATCTTTTTCTGTATTTATTGGGATGCGCGGTACAAAGTTGCTTAAAAAAAAATTATCGTTAGATCTTGAAACTAAAAATTTTAAGCTTTAAAATGCTTTTTTTTTTCACTACGACCATTGTTAAGCGAAATACAGCCACTTGAAAAACCTTTAAAAAATTGATTTTTTGTCACCTTTAATTTTTCAGTGTAGCTTTTTGAAAGTTTTTGTTTTTTGCTCTTCAGCAACCCCTATCTTTCAGGAAATTCAGAAAAGGGGCCTAGTTGGTACATGTCCACTTATGGCAGTATTTTTGGTGTAATAAAAAAAAATTAAATAGTCCGCTGTTTACAAGGTGGGGACTTTCTTTGGTTCTTAACTTTTTTACAAGCTTTGTCCAACATGGGGCCTCGCAAATACAACTTCGCTCTTTACGCCTGTTTAGAGTTAGGTCGAATACTAAAAATCGGTATTAGAATACGAATACGTATACCAGAAAAGGAAAGTATTCGAATACCGAATGTTTGAATACTTGCAAGAAAAAAGTATTCGACTACTTAGAATTCATGAACAGATTCGAATGCTAAAAAAGATAGAAAACCGATGATTAAACATTTAAAGGGCAAAAAAACCTCCTCACCTCATTTTTTCCTATTTTTGTTCCTTTTTAGTATTCTACTCGTGATAATTTTGGTATTCGAATACTGCTTACACATTCGGGTATTCGAATACTCGGAACGCCAATATTCGAATACTCAAAAATGTATTCGCCGAATACAGAATCCCGAATACTAACAAAAACTGTATTTTGCCGAATACCGAATACCAAACACACAAATGTATTACCCCACTGACCAAGTGTTATAAGTCAAAATTTTTAAAAGTTATAAGAAATACATATATACATTTTTAGTATATTATTTGTTAGATTGACATATCCAACCGCATTTTTTAAACTATTAATACAAACAGGATGTCTCTAAAAAGTACGGACAAATTTAATAATTAATCACAAAATTCCTGCGACTAAAATACGAATCTAATCCAACCTATCTAAGTCCAAAAATATATGATTTTGGAGATACAGGGTGGTAAAAGTTCTAAATATCTTTATTTTTGAGGCACAGAGGAGTAAAAAGCATATTTTACTATCTTGTATTTCAAAAGTTGAAGTTTTTTAATTAAAAATAAAATAAAAACAGATTCCAATTTTTTACTCTGAAAACCCCCTTTGGTTATTTTTGAAATTACACCTATTATTAACAAACCTATTTATTAAAAACTAAAACAAGATTGAATTTTGAACGCGCTACAGCCTAGGGCGCCATGAAAATATAGGCGCCAGACAGGGGAGTAATAGGCGCTAGACAGGGGAGTTTTTAAAAAAGGTTAGGTCGGTGTGGGGATTTTTGGTGACTAATTTCTTTGTGAATACGGTACTTTGGAATGAAAATAGGCGCGAAAGGAGGGAATGGCCATTTTCTTTTGGTCATCAAATTTTATTTTGTGTGGTGAAGTAGGCGCCTGGCACAATAGGCGCTACGGAGGAAAGGACTTTTTTGCTCTTCAAAAATTTTTTTGGTGGAAAATAAGCGCTCCGGGAATTCTAGCCTAGGGCGCCTCATACAGTTAATACGGCCCTGACGCGCTGTATCTACAAAATCATCCACTCTTAGACTAAGGTGAATTGAATTAGTCCGTCATATTTTAGCTTCAGAAATATTTGGCAACATAGCAGCATTTTTTTCGTACGTAAGGGATACCCTGTAAGAAGAAGCCCAAAAGACACAAACATAGCCAGAACTAACTCTTATAGGCAAAAAAATGTAAAGGTTGCTAAATTTTTATGATTTTAATGCAAGAAAATGTACGTAAATACAGGGTATCCGGAAAGGTACGGTTAAAAATAATAGGGGTGATAGAGTAAGCCAAAATAATGTTGGTCATTCATATAAAAAAAGTTCTATCGCGCTTCCTTAGGAAGTTATTGACCTTCAAAGGTAGAAAAAAAATGTATTTAATTTATAACTTTTGAACGGTTGCCACAATAATAATGATACTTGGGCATTTAAATAAACTCATACCAATGCTTTTTCATAGGCAAATGATTGCACAGTAAATCATAATTATACAGGGTCAGACGAATTTTTTCGTTTATTGTATGCATTTTTACAGAGGTGAAAACTTTGCCATTTTATTTTCACCGTTTAATTCCTTATTATTTTTGTACAAAAAGGTATTCTTTATTTAAATCAATATTTTGGACGGTTCTTCATAAAATTGCATTTTAAAAACCAGACATACCTCTGATCTGTATATAATAAAAAATCATTTTTTAAGGAAATTATTAAAATGTGGTAAAAATAATTAAAATGGTGTTAGAAAGCTTTTTAAACTTTATAACACACATAAAGACTGATAATTTTAAGAGATTTTAATAATTTTCTCAAAAGCAATTTTTTATTACATACAAAATGTCTAGATTTAAAATGCGTTTTGAAGAAAAATGATCCAAGATACCGACTTAAATAAAATATACCTTTTTTGTACAAAAATGATGAAGGAAATAAACGGTAAAAGCAAAATGTCAAATTTTTTATCGCTGTAAAAATGCATAAATCAAATGAAAAAAATTCGTCTGACCCTGTATAATTATGACTTACTGCGCAATCATTTGCCTATGAAAAAAGCATTGATAGGAGTTAATTTAAATGTCCAAATATCATTGTTATTGTGGCAACCGTTTAAAAGTTATAAATGAAATACATTTTTTTATTCTAACTTTAAAGGTCAATAACTCCCTAAGGAAGCGCGATAGAACTTTTTTATATATGAAGTACTAACAATATTTTGGCTCACTCTATCACCCCTATCATATTTGACCTCACCTTTCCGGACACTCTGTATATTTAAATTATGTAAGGTTTTTAAATTAAATTATTACCTACTCTTTATTTCACCAAGAAATTTTAGGAGTCTGGAAATTTCTGGAATCAAGACAAGAAAATAAATTGTGGATAAACTCAGGGACACATTGCTCTGTATTGGTAGGGATCAGAGAGGTCCGGACTGTTTTAAGCTGTTAAAATCTAAGAAAATGGTTAGTACTAAACTTTAAAAATTAGGAAATTTAAACCATTCTTGACTAAGCCAGAAAACCAAAAAGGCAAAATAAAGTCATTTTTTTTCCGATCGAACGGAAATCTACATATCTCAATACGTTTTCTTATCTCCAAGATACATTATTTCTGTAGTTAAAGTCGTTTGCTAGGCGATATACTTTTCCGGCCATGACCAGGAATATTTTTCCGGACGCTCAGCTTTTTCTATGCTTTCATTATGCACTGATGACGTTGGTCGAAATTGATCAACAATACATCAAATACATAATTAATATCTTTATGTTTACTAAACTACAAATATTAATATTTCATAATACCTAAACAAAAATTAAAGAATTTTTTTGATTGTAGAAAAAATAGTATGTGCAACTTATAGGGAAAAGCATATTTCTGGTCTCTTCACAAGCGTCGGAAATATATAGCTTTCTATATGTTACAATATAATATTATTTTATGAAAATGCTTCATTATACAGGGTGGCCCACCATATTCGACACGGTCTGTAGCTGGATAACCATGGGGTTTTAAAAAAATTAAATACTGGAACATATACAGGTCGGATAAGACCACAGTATAAAATTATTTTACTCTATACAGGATGTCTCAAAAAAGGGTGACGTATCAAAGTTATATTTTTAAATGGAACCGCCCTATTTTTTATGACGGTTCAAATTCTACTTTAAAAAATAACTCAAGTTTGTTTATAGTACTAAGTGTCTAATTTTATTCGTTTTGTGATATTTGATTTTTGAAAATGCAGAGGTAAAATTAAATTGATTTTACTTTAACACTTTTAACACTTTAAACTTTAAAATGTTAACAAGATTAGAAAAAGAGGTCTGCTTATATCATAACTAAGGTCAAAATCAAGATAAAATATTGTGTTTAGGTGAGTCAAAAACTAATTTTAATTTTTCAGAGAAAATCAAATAGCCATATCTCGCTTATTTTAAATGGAACACCCTGTATTTTTTTACGTCACATGATGACAAATAAAATACTCTTTCAAATGGTGTATGGGTTGCCTATACCTATCTTTGTGCTTTTTAGTAAAATCTGTTTTTTACAAATTTTTTACTTCAAATGTTTATTTAAATTAAGTTGGCTGTGACATAGCAGCCATTAATATTTTCTAAATAACAACCACCATTTATTATTGATTACTAGTGTTTTAGTCAGTTTAAAGAAATTTTGATGATTTTAAATAAAAACCCTTCTTCTGCAACAACAAGATGATATAATACTGGTAGGATGTGAAAAAATGGTTTACTTTAGTCTAGAGTTAATCTAAAAAAAAATATTCCAGGAGAAACATTCTGATAACCTTAATAGTTGCTTTAAAAAATTGGCACAGTGATTATGGATAATGGAAGAAACGAGTTATAGGTCTGAATGTCGTCATAACTGACCAGGCGTTATATTTATTATGTCTAATTACTCAGACATTTATGGAGATAGAAACAAACTTAAAAGACAAAAGTTTATATATTTTTACGTAGAATCCAGTGGCGTACCTAAATCAAATATAAATGTTTTATTATTTGAGATATAACCTAAACTTGCATTTGTTTAAATGGGACACCCTGTATCTAAGTATTTGAAAAAGTTGCATTGTTCTAAACAGAAAAAATAACATAACCATTAAAAAATTGTTTGTCTACGACCATAAAAATGACATAAAACGCACTCCTTGATCCTTTAGAAAACGAATAATATCACACGCGTGTTAAAAAAATGGCAGTGACAGATGCTTAAATTCCGTTAAAAATTTATTTACTGTATATTTTTAACAAACATAGGTTGACATTGACTTACCAGTGCTAACACACATTATCTTTTTTCCAAATTATATTAATTTTAGTTTTATGTTAAGTTTATAGACATAATTATTTTATAGCAAATGTCTGTAATAATAATAGGCAACCAATTAAACACATGGAAGTGTGGAAGAGTCTACAGTTCCGAGGGACCCTGATTTGTAAAATTATAACAGTGAAATAACACTTTTGTAAGGTAACTAAAATTAAATTTTAAAATATTACATGCTTTTACATACAATTAAGTAAAAGGAATTTCTTTATTTGGATTTTATGGCACTGACATCAATTTACGTCTAATTTGTTGTCAGTTTATCTTGTCTGTGTTAACATTAATGATATAAAAAAACTAACTTAGAATTTTTAGTATATAAATATTTAATGGTCGTAGGAAAAATATTGTACATGACTCGGGCTGAAAGTGATTTTTACACTCGTGGTATTGTCGAACTCGGCTATTGCCTTGTGCGACAACATTCCCACTTGTGTGAAATATATCACTTTCGACACTTATTATGTAATATACTATACTGTTACTATTACCTATACCATATAATATCAACCAAAAAAAAAAAAACAGTGTACACCTATGTAGTTTGCTGCTATGCTGTCAATTATGAAAAAAATTAAAAACATATTCGGATTATAATAATTTAGTTATAAATAATTTGCCAAAATAAAGGATGTTGAATGTTGACAATTATTTTCCCAAATTACGAATTTAATTTGTGAATCCCTAAAGTTTTTGTCACGATCTTATTTTAGCCTCAGCCAAAACAAACATTTTTACTCAACATTTTTTAACACGTAAATCCTAATGTTACCCAAAACAAATCCACTCATTAATAACTCCATGGTCCTCCAAACGATATCGTTTCACCGGTGCTAAAAGCAACCTGTCCCAAACTACCCATAACCGTTTTGCCGCTTTTGTTATCGCTGTTACGTTAATTTTATCTAAAAATCCGAAGTATGGTCCGCCATGTGTGACAAAAAAACATACTGCTTGCACAGGTGTAAACAAAATTATAAAATAAAGGAACTTTTGGTAGAAGGATGAACCAAATGCCGGAAACTGACTCAGTTAATATAATTGTAAAGTGACATTTTTTCGATTGGTGTCCTGAAAACTACCAGACGCGGCTCGTCTAGAATAGTACCTGGGCCAGTTATGAGGTGGACTTTATGATAAAAACATTTTTAAAACCTTTTTAGGGGTTCCTTTTGACGAGTCTAGCACGAATATTCATACTGCCATATATGAAACCGGCGCTTTAACCCAGACTGTCAATGTCAAATGTTTAGGGCGTCGGCGTCGCACTGTGCGAACGCGTCACTTTTTAAATATTGTGCCAAAATTTGTAAGGGTTACAGTCCACGAAACCCGCCTAGTCCAAAGGAGATAAACTTTTTAATAAAGAGCGCTTAATTTTTAGTATTTGTCCGAAAATATACGTTATGTTTGTGACGTCACCTTTTTGCCATAACAATTAATATTTAAATAAGTGTTACACTAATAACAACTTAAATCAAAAGGTCATTGACTTAAATTAACTATAACAAACAATAAAAATTAAACAAATACAAAAGTTTCAATGACTACAAAGCAAAAAATAACGCCAAAAACACAAAAAGCTTTACTACGATTGTAAACAAAGGACGCACCACAGAATACACTAAAGAGAAACATCAGAAATATATTGCCAATTTACTGCTGTGTTTCATACTTGTCAACACTGTCAAAATAAAGATAAAGCCATCCTATTGGTATAATTTGAAAATTTTGACACTTATAAAACCCCACGGTAAAGCGGTAAAGTATACTTCTAAATGTGCACAGATAATAAGGGAAAAGATTACGTCACAAAATTTGTGGACATAGGCTTAAATGGAATCGAGCGCTCCTTATTAAAAAATGTTTATTTCCTTGGCCTAGTCCGATACTTGAAAGATGTGTTTAAGAACTAACCTTTTTTGTTTCGTGGTTTTATGACAGTACAGTACACTGCAACCCTTACCATTTTTGGCAGCTACCGATACCAAGAAGATAAACTTTTTAATAGGGAGTGCTTAATTTTTTATATTTGTCCGAAAATATAGGTTATGTTAGTAGAGACGTCACATTTTTGCCATAATATTTTTTTATATGATAAAATAAACAAGGACTTGCATAAAAAAAATAAAATTACCTTAAAAAAAAACATAAAAAATAGTATCTAACTCTTATAAGGATTTAGACGTAAATTCCCTTTAAACAAATGTTCAAGAGTCAGTGATCCCTGTTTACAGGATAAAAATTATCTTTTACTTTCTTTAGCAAATTGCCATGCAGCTAATTAAAAGAGCAAACAAAAATTGCCCGCCTGGGGTTGGGGAGGGCAAAACAGCTACAAAAGCCAACATTACTGTATTTACTGCCCCGTTTCCGCCAAACAAGTCTATTTACATCCCTTCTGGGGGAGAGGGGCAATTGCCATCCCCTTAGTATGGCTCTGGGGTGACACCACCAACTTCCAAAGCTGGTACCACCTAAGGTAGCTACGCCACTGAGAGACACCCTGTATTTTTACACACAAATGGTTTTAAAAAATATTTTCTCTCTTATAAGGATTTAAACGTAAATTCCCTTTAAACAAATGTTCAAGGGTCAGTGATCCCTGTTTACAGGAATAAAATTATCTTTTACTTTCTTTCGCAAATTGCCATGCAGCAAATTAAAAGAGCAAAACAAAAATTGCCCGCCTGGGGTTGGGGAGGGCAAAACAGCTACAAAAAGCCAACATTACTGTATTTACTGCCCCGTTTCCGCCAAGACAAGTCTATTTACATCCCTTCTGGGGGAGAGGGGCAATTGCCATCCCCTTAGTATGGCTCTGGGGTGACACCACCAACTTCCACACCGGGTGCCACCCAAGGTAGCTACGCCACTGAGAGACACCCTGTATTTTTACACACAAAATGGTTTTAAAAAAATATTTTCTCTCTTATAAGGAATTTAAACGTAAATTCCCTTTTAAAAATTTTCAAGGGTCAGTGATCTAATTAAATTCCCAAGGGTCAGTGATCCCTGACAGGAATAAAATTATCTTTTACTTTCTTTCGCAAATTGCCCTGCAGCAAATTAAAAGAGCAAAACAAAAGCTCGCCTGGGGTTGGGGAGGGCATAACAGCTACAAAAAGCCAACATTACTGTATTTACTGCCCCGTTTCCGCCAAGAAAGTCTATTTACATCCCTTCTGGGGGAGAGGGAGCAATTGCCATCCCCTTGGTATGGCTCTGGGGTGACACCACCAACTTCCACACCGGGTGCCACCCAAGGTAGCTACGCCACTGAGAGACACCCTGTATTTTTACACACAAAATGGTTTAAAAAAATATTTGCTCTCTTATAAGGATTTAAACGTAAATTCCCTTTTAAAAAAATTTTCAAGGGTCAGTGATCCCTGTTTACAGGAATAAAATTATCTTTTACTTTCTTTCGCAAATTGGCATGCAGCAAATTAAAAGAGCAAAAAAAAATTCCCCCTGGGGTTGAAGAGGGCAAAACAGCTACAAAAAGCCAACATTACTGTATTTACTGCCCCGTTTCTGCCAAGAAAGTCTATTTACATCCCTTCTGGGGGAGAGGGGAGGGGCAATTGCCATCCCCTTAGTATGGCTCTGGGGGAAACCACCAACTTTCACACCGGGTGCCACCCAAGGTAGCTACGCCACTGAGAGACACCCTGTATTTTTACACACAAAATGTTTTTAAAAAAATATTTTCATTTAAAATTTTGGATACTCGTTATTCTCCAAAATTTTTAAAAATATAAAAAAACTGCTTGGTTCACCTGCTTTTTAAAATTAGTCGTTCATGGCCATCGTTAATATTAATTTGCCGCCACAGAAAGCCGCGCTGCGGGTCGATTCTTAAGGGCACCTTTAGGCAGGCCCAAATGGTAGCAGTAATAATGGGCAATTTTTTAACAGGTGGTTCTACTCAGCCTTCTGGGGAACCTTCTGTCTCTTTGCCAGGTGAAAACAAATTTTGTTTAGTTCACTTTTGGAAATTATGTATAATTTCTGATGGTCTCATAAAAAAGTCCAGTCTTTTATAGTATAGTTTTAACACAAGTTTAAAAAATATATCTTAAGTTTGTAGATATACCAGGTGACCCAGGCCGATGTTGTTATTACCAAAGTTTTCTTGGAGAAACTATAAAATATTTTGCTCCATAAGAAAAGCAATAACTAACATTTTTGCGTTATTATCACCTCAACGTACCAACTTTTTATTTTAAATTTGTTTTTCACAGGTTATCTTAAAAAGGTGTGAAAAAATGGTACCACAAATTCCTGAGACCTAAATATGTTATGACCAGCGGCGGTCATATCGACTTTCTGAGGGGTGGGCCATGGGCCGAGGAGAAGTGTGTGAGGTGGCAAAAACAAACCTCTCTGACCAACCTTGGGGGGGACCCTCAATAAATGTCCATATTTGCCATTAGACATGTATGAAACACAATAAAATAGAAATGATGTCGCATCCAAGGGGGGCATGGCCCCAGAGCCCCTGGATATGACCGATACATACTGACCGCCCTGGATATGACGATCTAACCCAACTTACTTTAGTCAAAAAGTAGATAATTTCAAAGATAGAGTGTTTAAAGTTCAATCTATACTTTTTTTAACAACTTTGTTAATAATTGGTGTATGTTCACAATTTTTGGCTAAAAGGGTTTTGATTTAATATCTGATGGCTGCATTTTATGTACGTTCTGGACCAAGCGGAAAGTTTTTTACAGAATAACTTTAATTAATATTAAAAAAAAGTTTTCCATAGGACGCCAACTAACGTAGACACACTGTATAATTTAGTAAAAATTTTACACAGGTTTTTTTTTTTTAATATACGGTTGCTTTTTGGCAAAAAGTTAACGTTCCACTTACAACAGTTTAAGTGTAGGGGTGGTTATTTTTGGTTGGTATTATAGGGTACAGACTAAACGGTAAAAGATACAAAAAAACTAAAATACGTGTACAAAAAAATTAAGATCGAGACTCGCTATCTTTTTTGTGTTTAGTTTAATGGCGCAATCAGATTCACGCTAACTTAATTGGTTTAGAAGATACAGGGTGATTCTCAAAATTCGTCGATTTTTATTATGTCTTATTACTCGGACATTTCTTTAGATAGAAAGTACTTCAAATACAAAAGTTTTATTTTTTTACGTAGAATCCAGTGGCGTACATAAAATAAATATAAATGTTTAATTTTTGAGATACAACACAAACTTGCATTATTTTTAAATGTAGCTGAGTATCTCAAAAATTACATTTTGTTGCGAACATAACAATATATAACACTTAATATTTTGCATTGTTCTACACAGCGAAACTAACAAAAAAAAATTAAAAAATGGTTGGCCATGGATTGAATCAATACTCATTTATATTTTAAAGGGTGTATGTATATAAAAATCCTAATTTAACAAGAATACGAAAACATTTAATAACCAAAACAATAAGAACCATAGGAAATAGATTCATTTTTAATAGCAATTAAACAATTATCTGAAGTACTTAAAACTTTTTTACGCTGGTGATTAATTACAAGAAGTGCTCAAATGCATTCCATTTGGTTCGATGCATTTTGAACGTATTTTCTGTGGTTGTTATTGTTTTGGTTAATAAATCGTTTTAGTATTCTTGTCACAAATTGAGTTTTTATATACATACCCTTAAAAGTAAATAAATATTAATACTAAATAGAAAAATTGCTTTTAATGTTTCAAATATTATTAGAGCATTACTCTACAATTGTTTCCACCTTTCTAGGGCTTCATCCAAGAGTACTTCGTATACGAAGTACTCTTGATCTAATAATTCTTGAAACATTTAAAAGCAATTTTTCTATTTAGTATTAATATTTAAAAAATGTTTCTACAAGAAACCAACTGCGGATACAATTCAGTGTAAATAAATATTTATTCAATCCATGGCCAACTTTTTTTATTTTTTTTGTTAGTTCGCTGTGTAGAAGTAATGCAAAGTATGAAGTGCTATATATTGTTATAATCGTAACAAAGAATGCAATTTTTGAGGTACTCAGGTACATTAAAAAAATGCAAGTTTGTGTTATATCTCAAAAATTAAAACATTTATATTTATTTCATGTTGGACAAAGTTATAAAACTTTTGTATTTGAATTTTTTTTATCTCGAAAGGTGTTTGAGTAATAAGACATAATAAAAATCGACGAATTTTGAGAATCACCCTGTATCTTTTAACCAATTAAGTTAGCGTAGATCTGATTGCGCCATTAAATTAAACGCTTAAAAAGATAACGGGACTCGATCTTAGTTTTTTCGTATCTATTACTGTTTAGCCTGTACCCTATAATATCAACCAAAAAAACACCCTGTATATATTTTGTATGTTACAAAAAGCATGTGGACGTTGGACAATATAAAATTATAGGTTATTACCAAAAAGGAAGGAAATTTAATTTGTAAGTTCACCTGGTGATAATAAGACAGAAGGTTTAACATAATGTGTATTGTCGGTACTGTATATACACACCTGTTAAAAAATTGTCCATTATTCCTGCAACCATTGGAGTTTTGGACTTGCTTCAAGCAGTTCCTGCTTAAGATATAAAAGCCGATGCGCGGTTGGCTGCTGTCAAGTTACATTAATTAAAAAGTTTAAAAAAACTAAAAAACACGCTTTTATATGCAACCGAACTAAAAATTAGAAAATAATTTTTCATTAAAAAAAATATTGTCACTTCATAGTAAAAAGCGTGGGGTGCTTAATATATTAAATGTTATAATTATTATATTTGCCAATATCTATGAGGGAAAAGTTATGAAAAAATTGTAAAATGCACCCCACGCTTTTACTATGAAGTGACAATATTTTTTTTAATGAAAAATTATTTTCTAATTTTTAGTTCTGGTTGCATATAAAAGCGTGTTTTTTTAGTTTTTTAAACTATTATTTATTTTTCATTTTTTAGTTCGATATGCATTTATGTATGTATCTATGTTAAAATGCTCCAGTTTATTCACTAAAAAATTCCTTCGCCATTTTGTCAAGAGTAGCTAAACCTGAGAAAAGTTTGGAATGTTGCTAAAAGATGGCAACCAGGTGTTGTTTTTATAATATAATGGATTTTTTTCCTGGCGATCCAAACCAGGATAACGGGATACTGTTTGCAGATTATTGCATTGTCATGGGTCCTTAATACGTGTGCAAAGTTTCAAAGAAATCGAATAGCTGGAAGTTGGTTAAAATTAGGCTCAAAGATTCCGTTACATAGATAGATAGATGGATAGATGGATAGATAGATAGTTAAACAGTTGGTACACAGTGATATTTTGTCAATTTAAAAAATTTATAAACAGTTTCTTTCGTTTAAATTAACTTTTAGTATGTTGCTATAAGAAACCATTGTTTATACAGAATTGAGCTAATTTACTTGGCAAGGTTCATTAAAAAAGTACACATGCGCGCTTCAGACAGTTAAAAGAAGAAACAAATATTATTAAAACATCGATAACCCATTAAAGGTCTGGCCACACATAACTGCAACTAGTCCGCAGCCGTGCGTCTCGCTGGTGAAATGTAGGGGGATGCGGTGCAAAAAGTTTTGTATTTAATAAAGTTGCAGTAATAATTATGAGCGTTAACTACGCGTTAAATTACACCTGATCGTAAAATAAACCTTTACAAAGAAGGTAACCAATTTTAACCTATACTACACTCAAAGTTCGAATAAAAAGAAACAGAGATAAGTAGGGAAATCCGTTTTATTTAAACAAGGAATAAACATATATAAAACAATAGACTCAGCTTGAAAACAATTCTTTTTATATTTCTTAGGACATAAAAATTGCTTTTGAATACATTCGAATTAATTTTCTCCACTTTCCTCTATCACAGCGAATCCGGGCTCGGTGCGGCCTTGGTGCGGTTATGTGTGGGCAGACCTTAATGGCATTATTTCTAAGTCGAAAGCGGTGATTAGTGCAGAGCATTTATAAACATTTGCTTCCTGGTAAATATAACACTGTATTGAATTCAACAGAATATGTATGGAAAAGTATGTTTTGTTAGCTGAAAACTTTTTTTTCGCCCATATGAAAACAGGTTAGCTGAAAATGTTAGATATATCTTCTAAGATACAATTCCTTACATGGAGCCCTTTTTTTTGTCTTGCTGCCATCTTATAGAACTCGACAAGTTACTATGGCTAACTATGAGATAGACGTTAAAAAAAAACCACATTAGAAATTTTCGGTTTACTTTAGATATCTTTAAAAGTTTTTGAAATATGTTTAATTTCAAAAGATTACACATACAATAAAGACATAAAGTACAAATTACACAACTTTGCTATAGCACTGATTTTGTGTCTCTTACAGTTTCCAAAATCCCAATGGCCACTCTTGGAACATCCTGTAGGTTTTCTAAAAAAATGCTGAAATATTATTCAGTTCTTAAATTGCTAAGGTGTAACGAGTATTGCAACTAGGTATATAATTGCAAAAAAAAGGAAAAATACAACATATGGGTAGTACTATTTTTAGACCTATTTTTATCTGAAATAGACTTCACCTGTCCACTGTCCAGCAACGGTCTGCAGACATAGACACACCTTGAGACATACTGACCAAATCACCTGGTTACCAGCAGCAATTTACCCGATATTTTTTTTATTTAACATACGTGGGATATGTGGGTAACTAGTGCTATTAGCTGTAATCGATTAATTATAAATAATAATTTATGTTTTTAATTGAATATTTAGTTTTCATAATGGGTTTAGATACGACAGGCTTTTATCGACATAATTTGCTAAGCATTTTTTCTTCTAAAAAACAAAATACTTATATTTTATGTTTTATTTGTTTTCTGGAAGATTAAATTTAAACAAAATATTATTTGGCTTTTCTCCAGAATAAAATTAAAAAGTTTATTTAACATTTTAAGAAAATTAAAACTTTTATACATTATGAAGAACTATTCTGCTCTTACACAATATAATAAAAGATATTATTACTTTAAAAGAAATAAAATAATGCAATATTTAATATTAAGGTACTTACAATACAAAGGTTTCAATCTGTAAACAAACGTTCATTAGCACTCGGTTGAAATCATTTTAATGCAATAAAATAAAATCTTATCAAGACGCCAGACGAGAACTGGGCCAATGCTTGCGTCTCAAAAATGTATAAAAGTTTTAATTTTCTTAAAATGTTAAATAAACTTTTAATTTTATTCTGGAGAAAAGCCAAATAATATTTTGTTTAAATTTAATCTCCCAGAAAACAAATAAAACATAAAATACTTTATTATATGGCTAAACATTTTTTACTATTCTTTTTATCTGGTTAAGATACCTAATAGGTGTATCTTTTACCAGTTAATTTTTTCAAAAGTAATGTCAAACTCTAAAGTGTCCATCAGACATTTCATTTTTATTTTTTTCAGTTTTCTAACAAGTTTATAAGTAAATTTTTAGGTAAACTGTTTACCACATTTTTGGTAAACTATTTACCACATTTTTGAGACGCAACCATTGGCCCAGTTCTCGTCTGGCGTCTTGTTAAGATTTTATTTTATTGCATTAAAATGATTTCAACCGAGTGCTAACGAACGTTTGTTTAGAGATTGAAACCTTTGTATTGTAAGTAACTTAATATTGAATATTTTATTATTTTATTTCTTTTAAAGTAATAATAACTTTTATTATATTGTGTAAGAGCAGAATAGTTCTTCATAATGTATAAAAGTTTTAATTTTCTTAATATGTTAAATAAACTTTTTAATTTTATTCTTGAGAAAAGCCAAATAATATTTTGTTTAAAAGACTTATATTAATTAAAAGACCTATACATTGTTTTTGGAAAGTCCACCACCGTTTTTAAGGAAAAAATAACCTAAAAATAATTAAAATCATTTAGATTTTATTTAGTCATAAAAATGAAAGAAATTCTAAAAGGATTTTTTAAATACAGGGTGGCCGTTTATACGTTGACCCATTTGGATTAAATGGCGTAGATAATATTTTCAAATGATTATATCCAAAAAGTGGGACATGGGACCGACACCAAATATACACCAGATGGTAGTTGGTCTCAAGAAGGAACACTTTAATATAGAACATTTTTATTTTGGAATCTGCGAAGAAAAGTTAAATTTTTTAGATTACCACTCCCAGGAAAAATCCAAGTTTTAAAAAATAGTTCAATGTTAAAGCCCGATTACATGGAAACTACTGATTTGATGACAATTTACAAAAAAACTTTTTGTACGGAAATTAATTTTCTATAAGAATGTGTTTTGGTTATTTTTTTCAGATTGGAAATTTGCGAGTTTTGCATAAAAAAATTGTTGTCAGAAAACAACTGTTATTCACGAAGATAGAACTTTTAATATTAATGGCTCAAACCTTTACGATTTTTTTTTGTCCGAATCCTATTTTTATTTTATTTATTTTTTTGTAAATTTAATCTAATTTTAACGTCAAATTACAAATTTTGTAAAAATATTTTAACTGACTTTAGTTTCTTTAAAAACTTAGATAATTTTGCAAAATTTAGAATATGTTGATGAAAATTGATTAAATTCACAAAGAAATGCAAAACGATGATTCCCTTTGGAAACTTAATTTTTATGCCAGAAAATAGTTCTTTTACCCAAATTTTACCCAATCTTGATATCTTGTCCCATTTCAAACACAAACGGGGGAGTACTTTTAATATCCTTACTGTGTAGTAAATATGATTTCCCACGATCACATATGAAAATGACATAAAACGCACTTTTTGATCCTTTAGAAAACGAATAATATCACACGCGTGTTGAAATCTACTTTTCAACATTAGTGTTGAAAAGTACATATGACAGATGCTTAATTTCCGTTTAAAAGATATTTACAGTATATTTTTAACAAACTAAAGGTTTTGACTTTACCAGTGATAACACACATATATCTTTTTTCAAATTATATTCATGTTAATTTTATGTTTAAGGGTTTATTAGTATATTTATATACATTATTTTATAGCAAATGCAACCCATTAAGCAATGGAAGTGTCTAAAGCTTTAAATGCCAAAGTAGGGATCTCGATTTGTTAAATTTTAACCTAACCACAAATTGCCAGGCGCTTTTTTTCTAAATAAATAATCATACCTTGTTAGAAAAAGGCTAATATCTGGTAAAATAAAAATGAAATTGTCATTAAATTAGAGTTGAAATTTAATTTAATCCATTTGGGACTGTAAGTTTTGTTTATTGATAAGGTGTTTTTACGCAATTTGAAAAACTTAATTAAAGAAATTACATTGCATACACTTTTGTAAGAAAACTAAAATAAAAATACTAAATACTTACATGCTTTTACATACAATTAAAGGTAATTTCTTTATTTGGATTTTATGGCATTAACATTGATTTACGTCTAAGCTTTTGTCAGATTATCTTGTCTGTGTTTAAATTTATGATATAAAAACTAACTTAGGACTCGATTATCGCCTCTGTGCGTCAACATTACCACTCGTGTGAAATATATTACTTTCGACACTTCTTATGTAATATACTATTGCAGATTGCTGCTGGATGCTACAAAGACAAACTCGACAAAGAGGGAATATGCGAAGCAGAACTGTATTGCACAGGTCGTTTGGCAAGAAAATTGCCAGGAAATGACAAAACATTTATAACAACGGTATTATCATGCAGGAGAAATGACTATAACATGACTTTTACCGGTTTTTTGTAGTTTGGCTTTTAGTTTTGAGTTCAGAGGGAAAACATATTTGTCGTTAGAACAAATACGTGCGATAATATTTTTCTGATACTCAGCCCACACACACCTTTTTTACTTTCTTGACCATCCTTATTAATTATTTTCTATCAACTAACAACTAAGACTGAAACTTTTAACATAAATATTAAGATTAGTTTATACTTTTAAAACTCTTCTCTTAATAACCCAAAAGACAGGTGCACAAATGTATCTGATGCAATTTATATAGGCTTATCTATATCTGTCTGTTCTATTAAATCAATTTCTGATGACCGAGTTCTCCCATCAGATTAATCCTAAAAACCTATTTTCTTTGCACACCTGTCTCTATGCGGGTATTTTTACCTTGGCTTAAACCAGTTGGGATGTTAAATGATCTTATTTGTAAAATGTTTATAAATAATAAATTATGATGGTATGAATAATTTAATTATTTTTAAACCGACTTTAAAAATAAGGAGGTTTTCAATTCACTTGTTTGTTTTTTTGTCTGTATGTTACCCGCCAATTGTTTTCTTTCTGCCATACGTTGTTCGTAAGGCAAAGCTAACTAAAAGCAAAAAAAAATACTCTTAAGAAAATTTAACAGACTTTACAAAAATAAATAGAACTCAGTAAAAAGTTAAAAATTAAAAAATAATAATAATAATAAGTCGGGTAATATTATATGCGGTAAACTACTATGTAAATGTTAGTATAGAAGGAACAGTTTAAAAATGTAATTCGGTGGCTCTTTGATAAGAAAAAAAATCACAAAAAAGTTTAAAGCAAATAAATCGGCATGCTTGTCTTCGCGGCCGCCTTTGCTATATTTCTTTTATGATAGTTGGTTGATGCAGCTGGTCATCGCACTATGGGATAGAAATTAATTTTTTGGTCAAAATTCTGAAACTTATCAGTCTAACTTAAAATGAGGTGCTTTTTACTGGAAAAATATTATAAATTATTACAAATGCTTTTTGGGAACCTAAAACTTATTATATGTTATTATAAATTTACACCCCCTTAACATTATTACTTTTTATTGTACAATATAAACTAAAATGTCAGCTTGTTTGGTTAATTTGGTAGTATTCTAATCAGTAATCCGATGATTATTATCTCATATGATATACAGGGTACGACAATAGGTATGATTTTTTTAAATGGAATACCCTGAATATTATATCACCACCAAAAAAATCTTTTAAAATGCTTTAAAAAAATACTACATTTGATGTGTCTATCTCATTTACTTTCGGAAATATGACCATCCAAATCTGAAAAATAACAGTTTTGTTGGATAGATTCTGTAGAATCCATATCTTTCATCAGAATGCTTTTATCTTTTAGGATATACAGTGTTATGTAGGACAAAACATATTAAATTTTAAAATGGAAAACCTTGTAAATTATAAAAAATCTTGTATTTGTCCTTACACTCAGAAGTAGCAAAAAGTAGGAAGGCAATTGTAAGTACAAAAACTGATAAAGAAAAAGGTAAAAAATCTTTGACAAAAGTAGCGACAGCATCGCAAACACAACAATAGCCCTTATTATTTATAATAATTATAAATTAATTTTAATATTATTATAACTAGATAAGCAAAAGCTTTTTATACTTTATTACCATATTTATGTTATTACCCGACTTAATTTTTTTTTACTTATTTTTTTATTTATTATTTATAACTTTTTAGTGAGTTTTATTTATTTTTTTATATGTATTTACCTTGTTTTGCAATAAAATTAAATTATATCATACATTTTTAAACTTTGTTACGAAATAGAATCCATTTTGAATAGCAGATTGAGTTTTAGTAAAAACATACAATAAAAAACTTTATTATTATACAAAGATAAAACTATTATTTAATGTAGGTACCTATACTGTGCCAACGTAAATTGGCAGCATATGGAAAAATAATAATTTTGCAAAAAAAATCTTTGCAAGATACAGGGTGTCAAAGTTTTTATTTTATTTTAGTAATTTTTAAATATCTTATTTATTAAAGGACATTTTTTTACAAAATTTACTACTTAATAGTTTTTCGGAATGGAGAATCGAAATATGCTAATGTTTTTGTCTTAAAAAGTAGAGGGAGCCACCGGCAGTCATTTGCTCAGAATCAAAGTGTAATAACTTTTTTGGCCCCATTTATGTTACAATTTTGGTATCGAATTTTAATTCTTCTTATTTTTTGCAAAAAAAAGGTATACTTTATAAATACCGCTACGAGCAACCGTTTTTAGTGTATTTCAGATTGAACATTTTATTACTCCATTCAAAAGTTTATCCTTGAATTTAGATATGCTTTATCTAGGCCACCTGGTCAGTGCCGGATTAGCCATGTAGCCCCGCGTCAGTGGCCAAAAAAGACAAATCAACAAAAATTAGGTTGGGGTTCTTTTTCCAATAAAAAGGGAGGTAATTTTTTGCCATAAAGTTGGTCCCTTGCTTGCAGCAGTAGATTGGAAAAAATCGGTAGAAAACTCAGAGTTGGGTCGTATTCGAATACTCAGTATTCTGAATAGTATTCAGAACACATTTTGCCGGTATTCTAATAGTATTCGAATAGATTTGTGTGTTTGGTATTCGGTATTCGGAAGAATATTATTTTGCTCAGTATTCGGGATTTAGAGATATTCGACGAATATTTTTTTGAGTATTCGAATACCGGCGTTCCGAGTATTCGAATACCGAAAAGTGTAAGTGGTATCCGAATACTAAAATTGTTAGATTTGACTAAGAAAAGGAAGAAAAGGAAGCAAAATAGGAAAAAAGAGGTAAGCACCTTTTTTTGCTCTTCAATTTTGTGATAGGTTTTGTTTAAGAATATTCGATTCTTTTCGTTTCCTGTATTCGAATACCGATTCGGGTATTCATGTATTCGAATACTTTTTTCTTCCAAGTATTCAAATATTCGGTATTCGAATACTTTCTTTTTCCGGTATTCGTATTCGCATTCGAATACCGATTTTCAGTATTCTGCCTAACTCTGAAAAAACTGATTAGGTAAAAATGGATGATAAAGTAGAATTTTATTACCGATTATACTAGGCAACACTCAAAATTTTCCGGGGACATGTAATGAAAACGCACACACCTTTACTATTGAAAGTGAGCGTTGTGAAAAATCAAACACCTGAACAACGATTTGCAATTCAAGTGTTTATTGTCATAGTTGAAAATGTACTGGCCTCATTAGCTAAACGCATGGAAGCTTATTGTCAAGTGACCAGTGTATTTGAAATCCTTTGACAATTAATGTCTTAAACGGCGGAGGAGATTTAAAGAAAAGTCAGATTATCGTCAGCTCTTACCAAAATGACATGGAAGATGGTAATGGATGGTAATTATTTGGGTACACCACAAAAATTAACTTCAAAGTACTAAAAAACAAAAAAATTAAAACAAGTAAAAAAATAATAAAAAATCGGTGGCAAATCTGCCACCGTTGTCAAGATAAATTGAATGCAAATAATAAAAAAATAAAAATTAACTATTATTAAGGTTTTAAATTTTAAATTTTTATCTTTTTTAGGATATTTTGAAATCTTTTTGAACATTAAATGTCAAATAGGTTTGTTTGGTTATAGTGTCATAGTGACATAGATAACTGGTTGCTGGTGTATTTATTGTTTATATTACAAAAAGGTGAACAGTTAGTTAATTTTTAGTCTTCCTGAAGATACTTCAGTATCAAGCAAAGGCAACCAAGTGTTATTTAAATTAACTGAAATTGATTTGGCATTTTTTAGAACAAGTTTCCTTTGCTAAAATGCTCGAAGCATCCCACTTTATTCTATGATTGTTATCAAATGCGTGTTGGCAGATTTTTGATTTATGAAATTCTGTGTTTTTAATGTATGACCTGTGTTCTTTTATGCGTTTGGCTAATGGTCTACAAGTTTCACCTATATTAAAAACTTATTGCATTCACAAGGTATTATATAAATGACATTTTTGTATTTTCATTTAAGTTGTATGGTTTTGTTTTTGTTAATTGAGATCTGATTGTGTTTTGTGTTTTAAAGATTGTGCAAATATTAAATTTACATCCTATACGTTGAATTTTATTTGATAGTCCGGGAATGTATAGTGAAAATAAATTTGTAATAGGTCTATTTTGATTTTGTCTTATAACTGAAGTTTCAAATTCAAGGAAACAATTATTTATAAAATCAAGAGGATAATTATTTTGGATAAAAATATGTTTTAAATAATCTTTTTCAATATTTATATTTTGATTAGAGCAAATGACTTTAATTCTATCAAATAGACTTTTCACAACTCCTTTTTAACCATTATTGGGTGATTTGAGTTAAAATTTAAGTATCTATTTGTATGCGTAGGCTTTCTGTAGATTTTTGTTTCAAAATTGTTTAAATCTTTTTTATTAAAATGTCAAAAAAATGGTAGTTGTGAGTTGTTTTCTTTTTCTAAAGTAAACTTAATAGTTGGTTCTTGTGTATTAATGTGTGTTAAAAAATTATTTAAACAGTGTTCGTCATGTTGGTATATAGAAAAAATGTCATCTATATATCTCCACCAAACTAAAGGTTTATATTGATAATTTTGTACAAAATTTGATTTAAAGTTTTCCATAAAAATATTACTTAATAAAGGTGATAAAGGTGAACCCATAGCCATGCCAGAGGTTTGTTTATAAAACTTAGTATTATACTGAAAATATGTTGTTTTGACACAAAAAGTTAATAGCTCAAGAATAGTGTTTATGCTTAATTTTGTTCTTTCGCCAAGATGGACATCATTTTCTAATTTATTTCTAACTATATTTAATGTTTTATCTACTGGGACATTTGTGAATAAACTAACAACATCAAAACTTACCAGTGTATTATTTGGATCAATATCAATGTTTTATAATTTCTCTAAGAAATGTTTAGAATGTTTAATGTATGTATCAGTGTTGTTTACTAAAGGATCTAAAAAATGTTAAGTAGAAATTTTGCTAATGGATGTGTAGGTAAGTTTATACCACTTACTATAGGACGTAAAGGTACATTGGGTTTATGTATTTTTGGTACTCCGTAAAAATGTGGTGTTTTACTGTTGTGAGGTGTCAGTTTAAATCTTTCATTTTCTATAAAATACTTTTTATGTTTCTTTAACATATTACAAATTTGTCGTTCAATACATTCAATAGGGTCTTTGTTTATTTTTGTGTAATTACCATCATTTAAAAGAGACATTATTTTATCATCATATGTATTACAATCTATTATAACTGATGCATTTCCTTTATCTGCAGGAAGAATTTTTATGGAATTGTCTCTTTTTAATAATTGTAATGCTTTTTGTTCAATTTGTGTTAGATTTTGTTTAATTTAATTTAAGATGGTTTGGGCATTTTGCTGAGCTGCTGAAAACAGATGTTGCTGCTGGTATTGACAGCAAAAAGCACGAGGCTGTGGAACTCCAATTTTATAAAATTCTATAAAAAATTCATTGGAATCGTGTTATTTAAATATAAAAATAGTGTTACGCATTTATTTAAGTTTGATGATAACAAACTGTAGTGGAGAACCGTCTTTTTTAACATTAAAACGAATAAAAAATGTATTAAAGAACACAATGGGACAAGAACGTTTAAATGACTTGTAAATTTGCACGCATTAAATCACGAAAAGCCTTTTTGTAAATGTTTCGTTTTATTTACATGTTAAATTTCAATAGGCAATGTAACTCAATGGCCCCTTGTTAACATTGCTACAGGCCCCGCATCGGTTAAATCCGGCACTGCACCTGGTAGTGTCCAAAAATCTGTAAAAAATGCTACCACAAATTCCTTAGGCCAAAATACATCCATTTATTGTAATTTACCTTGGTCGAAAAGTTAATCGTTTGCGAGATACAGGGTATCAAAATAAAAAATAAGTAGAAAATTTCACACCCTGTATCTTGCACACCACTATGGGATAAAAATCCATTATTTTGGCTAAAAAGCAACTTTGAAATTTTAATGGCTCATGCTGTGTATTTCAAAGTAGACACTTTAAACTACATGTACACAAAATTATAAAAGGATTTGACGACTATTAGGTTAATAAGAAACTTAAAAAGGTATTTTAAGAATCAATGAAAATCATACAACTAAAAATAATTAAGTGTTAAATAAAAAGTGTTTTAGCTTTGTCTTAAAATTTGCAATAATTTATATTATTCTTACCCATGTAAACATGAATATACAATATTTAATCTACTAAGTTTATTATTAGCCTAGTATGCTAAAAAAAAATAAAATAATTAAAGCTATTGTTCTGTTTCCGATGCAAAGTCTCGCTACTTTTGTCAATTTTTTTACCATTTTCTTTATTAGTTTTTGTACTAACAATTGCCTTGCTACTTTTTGCTACTTCTGAGTGAAAGGACAGATACAAGCTTTTTATAATTTACAAGATTTTCCATTTTAAAATTAACATTTTTTTCCTACACTGTATATCTTAAAGGATAAAAGTATTCTGATAAAAGATACGGATTCCACAGAATCTACACAACAAAACAGTGGTTTTTATTTATTTTATACGTTAAAAAAAAAAAGTTGGGAAGATGTAACTTTATTAAGGATAATTAAAAATTATTCTTCAGGTTTGGATGGTCATATTTCCGAAAGTAATTGAGATAGACATATCAAATGTGGTATTATTTTAAAGCTTTTAGAAATGATCTTTTTGGTGGTGATATAATATACAGAGTGTTCCATTTAAAAAAATCATACTTATTGTCGTACCCTGTATATCATATGGGATAATAATCATCCGATTACTGATTAGAAAAATACCGAATTAACCAAACATGTTGATCTTTTAGTTTATTTTGTACAATAAAAAAAATGATGGTAAGGGGGGTGTAAATTTATAATTTTATGTAATAAGTTTTTGTTCCCCAAAAACCATCTGTAATATAGCATTATCTTTTTTAAATATTTTTTCACTAAATAGCAACTTATTTTAAGTTAAATTGGTAAGTTTTAGAATTTTGGCCAAATAATTTAATTTCTATCCCATAGTACACACCAGCCACTTTTCAACTAAGGTAAATTACATAAGATGGTTGTATTTTGGCCCAAAGAATTTGTTGTAGCATTTTGATTCTTCAATTGCTAATTCATCTTGTGAAAATATTGTTACCTGATGGCCACAGATAAAGCATATCATTAGACATGCGCCCAAATCTTATTTTCTTAATTAAAGTGGAAAAATAAAACACATGTTTTTATATGAATAAAATTTATGTATTTATAATAAATACCCAAATAAATATAGTCTTTTTAGCAGTCTGTAATATACCTATTTACAAATTTTACAATTATCTACAGAATTAATTACCACTAATAACACAATGAAAATAAGTAAAACAAATTAAATACATATCCAGAAACAAATTTTTTGAATCCTGATCGTAAGGACAGATTTTTAAGAACAAATTTTGAGAATGACGAATAATATAATTTAGGGATAATTTAGGAATAATATTTTTCCTACGAGCATTTGCGATTTCGTGTGCAAAGCAATAGTTTTTCGCATGGAGTGTAAAAATAAAATAACTTTAAAATCTGGATAGTAAGTAAGATTTATATTTAATTTTTATAATCAAAGACTTTGTGCCACAAAGCTTTTGCAAGTGTAAGTTGAATTTTATTTGCCTAAGTATTTTATGTTTCAGTTAAAACAAAAAATATATATATTTTTTGTTGTTATTTGAGGCTCTTAGGAAAAATATTATCCCTCAGGTATGCGCAAAGTGATTTTTCCGCGTGGGAAAAAAATTCACTTTGCTCACTTGTAAAAAAGGTTATTATTTATATTCAAACAAGTTTTTAAGAATTTTTGAGAAATAAAAGAGAATAAACTATTTAAATTTTTTAATAAAATTACAGATTCCATTTTTGCTTAGGCCCGGGCCCGATAACCAGCGTAAACGTCGAGCGGCTGATTTCAAAAACAAGTTCTTTTATTCTTGCATAAAGATTAAAGACGGCGCTCTCACATTTTCCGCTCTACGCTCGCCGCTTACGCTTAGTCTCGTGTCTGAGGCCTAAATGTTTAAACATTGTTAAATTTCCTATTTAATTTTTTTCAGGGTATAATATTATTATTGTCCCAGAATTAAGTAAATTAATAATTCTAATAAATAAAATACCGCACCTTTACTAAAATATTTTACTGAAGACACGGTATTTTATTTATTAAAATTATTATTGTAGTATTACAATTATATGTAGACCATTTGTATTCATAATAAAAATAGATGTACCTACTCTGTAGTTATCCAGGTTAAAAATATAGTAATACAGCTATCAGATTTGAATGATCAAGCTTCCGAAACTATAAATAGGTAATTTTAAAAGCTCTTTTTAATTTTGATTTTCTATTAAAAAATATATAGTTTGTCCAAGCTAACATGGCTCACCTGAATACGGCTAGTAAAAATTAAAAAAAAGTCATTAAAATCAGCTAATCGACATTTGTCAACCAGTGGCGGACTTTTAGTAGTATTATATTTCACTAAACTTTCATAGTTTATGCAAATATATGGACAGCAAGAAAAAAGACTGATAAATGAAGTAATTGAAATTTATACAACCAATCTTTAAAAATATTTAAATTTTGAAAATTTCTTCGGTTGTATCGTCCTGAATTCTTAAGCAGCCAAGCTAAATTTAAAAAACAACATTTAGAAATATAGAATCCGAATTGCCGACCCAAAAATGTTAACTTGAATAACCATACCTAACATATTATTTTTATTTTGTACGTTAAAATAAAAAAAAACACAATATAATACTTTTAAATCAAACTGATAAAAAATTAGCCTTATAGTTTCAGAGATTTAAAAACTTCCTTCCATAAACCGATAATTATTTAAAATATTTTAATATCAAAAATGGAAATCAATTTCTTCTAACAGTACAAACTTAAAGTAAATTTAGGAACATGTATTTGTCATTTTGAAGCCACATCAGTTATCTTACATAAATTTTGGCACTTTAATCATTATCGTCCTTCTTTTTCTCAACTTTCCTTCTCTCTGAATCGTCCTGGAAACCAGATCTACACATTCTGGAGTGGATTCCTCACCCGACCCCTCCTGTACCAAACTTGACAATGTCATTATATAAGAACAGGCTATTCGAAGCACCGAAAGCTTTGATAGTTTTTGATTATGTGAGTAAGATGGCACTGCCTGTCTTAGAGTGTCAAACGCCGCGGAGATCGTATGCACTCGGGTTCTTTCGCGGGCGTTCGCTTCCACTCGCCTCTCCCGAGTCATGTTTTTATAGTTTCGTTGTTCCCGCTTTTGCTCGGACTTTTTGAGTTGGAGCTGTTGTTACTATGGTTACTATGGCTGTAAGAAGGAAGCACTGATGGACCCATGGGTTTTGGTGGTGCTTGTAACCCTGGAAACTGACTGTTCGTTTTCAAGATCATACGCTCGGTTTCAGCAGGAGTAAGTTTTGTGATTTGTGGATGAACTGGCACTCGGACGTCACATACATTTGTACTTATTTCGTCTTTTTCGCGCTTTATCACAAGAGAAACTGGTTCATTTTGATGAGGTTGAGCAATACTTACAGGCGAAGGAGGCCGAAAATACGAAAATGCACTAAGTTCTTTCGCCAAGATGGACATCATTTTCTAATTTATTTCTAACTATATTTAATGTTTTATCTACTGGGACATTTGTGAATAAACTAACAACATCAAAACTTACCAGTGTATTATTTGGATCAATATCAATGTTTTATAATTTCTCTAAGAAATGTTTAGAATGTTTAATGTATGTATCAGTGTTGTTTACTAAAGGATCTAAAAAATGTTAAGTAGAAATTTTGCTAATGGATGTGTAGGTAAGTTTATACCACTTACTATAGGACGTAAAGGTACATTGGGTTTATGTATTTTTGGTACTCCGTAAAAATGTGGTGTTTTACTGTTGTGAGGTGTCAGTTTAAATCTTTCATTTTCTATAAAATACTTTTTATGTTTCTTTAACATATTACAAATTTGTCGTTCAATACATTCAATAGGGTCTTTGTTTATTTTTGTGTAATTACCATCATTTAAAAGAGACATTATTTTATCATCATATGTATTACAATCTATTATAACTGATGCATTTCCTTTATCTGCAGGAAGAATTTTTATGGAATTGTCTCTTTTTAATAATTGTAATGCTTTTTGTTCAATTTGTGTTAGATTTTGTTTAATTTAATTTAAGATGGTTTGGGCATTTTGCTGAGCTGCTGAAAACAGATGTTGCTGCTGGTATTGACAGCAAAAAGCACGAGGCTGTGGAACTCCAATTTTATAAAATTCTATAAAAAATTCATTGGAATCGTGTTATTTAAATATAAAAATAGTGTTACGCATTTATTTAAGTTTGATGATAACAAACTGTAGTGGAGAACCGTCTTTTTAACATTAAAACGAATAAAAAATGTATTAAAGAACACAATGGGACAAGAACGTTTAAATGACTTGTAAATTTGCACGCATTAAATCACGAAAAGCCTTTTTGTAAATGTTTCGTTTTATTTACATGTTAAATTTCAATAGGCAATGTAACTCAATGGCCCCTTGTTAACATTGCTACAGGCCCCGCATCGGTTAAATCCGGCACTGCACCTGGTAGTGTCCAAAAATCTGTAAAAAATGCTACCACAAATTCCTTAGGCCAAAATACATCCATTTATTGTAATTTACCTTGGTCGAAAAGTTAATCGTTTGCGAGATACAGGGTATCAAAATAAAAAAATAAGTAGAAAATTTCACACCCTGTATCTTGCACACCACTATGGGATAAAAATCCATTATTTTGGCTAAAAAGCAACTTTGAAATTTTAATGGCTCATGCTGTGTATTTCAAAGTAGACACTTTAAACTACATGTACACAAAATTATAAAAGGATTTGACGACTATTAGGTTAATAAGAAACTTAAAAAGGTATTTTAAGAATCAATGAAAATCATACAACTAAAAATAATTAAGTGTTAAATAAAAAGTGTTTTAGCTTTGTCTTAAAATTTGCAATAATTTATATTATTCTTACCCATGTAAACATGAATATACAATATTTAATCTACTAAGTTTATTATTAGCCTAGTATGCTAAAAAAAAATAAAATAATTAAAGCTATTGTTCTGTTTCCGATGCAAAGTCTCGCTACTTTTGTCAATTTTTTTTACCATTTTCTTTATTAGTTTTTGTACTAACAATTGCCTTGCTACTTTTTGCTACTTCTGAGTGAAAGGACAGATACAAGCTTTTATAATTTACAAGATTTTCCATTTTAAAATTAACATTTTTTCCTACACTGTATATCTTAAAGGATAAAAGTATTCTGATAAAAGATACGGATTCCACAGAATCTACACAACAAAACAGTGGTTTTTATTTATTTTATACGTTAAAAAAAAAAAGTTGGGAAGATGTAACTTTATTAAGGATAATTAAAAATTATTCTTCAGGTTTGGATGGTCATATTTCCGAAAGTAATTGAGATAGACATATCAAATGTGGTATTATTTTAAAGCTTTTAGAAATGATCTTTTTGGTGGTGATATAATATACAGAGTGTTCCATTTAAAAAAATCATACTTATTGTCGTACCCTGTATATCATATGGGATAATAATCATCCGATTACTGATTAGAAAAATACCGAATTAACCAAACATGTTGATCTTTTAGTTTATTTTGTACAATAAAAAAATGATGGTAAGGGGGGTGTAAATTTATAATTTTATGTAATAAGTTTTTGTTCCCCAAAAACCATCTGTAATATAGCATTATCTTTTTTAAATATTTTTTCACTAAATAGCAACTTATTTTAAGTTAAATTGGTAAGTTTTAGAATTTTGGCCAAATAATTTAATTTCTATCCCATAGTACACACCAGCCACTTTTCAACTAAGGTAAATTACATAAGATGGTTGTATTTTGGCCCAAAGAATTTGTTGTAGCATTTTGATTCTTCAATTGCTAATTCATCTTGTGAAAATATTGTTACCTGATGGCCACAGATAAAGCATATCATTAGACATGCGCCCAAATCTTATTTTCTTAATTAAAGTGGAAAAATAAAACACATGTTTTTATATGAATAAAATTTATGTATTTATAATAAATACCCAAATAAATATAGTCTTTTTAGCAGTCTGTAATATACCTATTTACAAATTTTACAATTATCTACAGAATTAATTACCACTAATAACACAATGAAAATAAGTAAAACAAATTAAATACATATCCAGAAACAAATTTTTTGAATCCTGATCGTAAGGACAGATTTTTAAGAACAAATTTTGAGAATGACGAATAATATAATTTAGGGATAATTTAGGAATAATATTTTTCCTACGAGCATTTGCGATTTCGTGTGCAAAGCAATAGTTTTTCGCATGGAGTGTAAAAATAAAATAACTTTAAAATCTGGATAGTAAGTAAGATTTATATTTAATTTTTATAATCAAAGACTTTGTGCCACAAAGCTTTTGCAAGTGTAAGTTGAATTTTATTTGCCTAAGTATTTTATGTTTCAGTTAAAACAAAAAATATATATATTTTTTGTTGTTATTTGAGGCTCTTAGGAAAAATATTATCCCTCAGGTATGCGCAAAGTGATTTTTCCGCGTGGGAAAAAAATTCACTTTGCTCACTTGTAAAAAAGGTTATTATTTATATTCAAACAAGTTTTTAAGAATTTTTGAGAAATAAAAAGAGAATAAACTATTTAAATTTTTTAATAAAATTACAGATTCCATTTTTGCTTAGGCCCGGGCCCGATAACCAGCGTAAACGTCGAGCGGCTGATTTCAAAAACAAGTTCTTTTATTCTTGCATAAAGATTAAAGACGGCGCTCTCACATTTTCCGCTCTACGCTCGCCGCTTACGCTTAGTCTCGTGTCTGAGGCCTAAATGTTTAAACATTGTTAAATTTCCTATTTAATTTTTTTTCAGGGTATAATATTATTATTGTCCCAGAATTAAGTAAATTAATAATTCTAATAAATAAAATACCGCACCTTTACTAAAATATTTTACTGAAGACACGGTATTTTATTTATTAAAATTATTATTGTAGTATTACAATTATATGTAGACCATTTGTATTCATAATAAAAATAGATGTACCTACTCTGTAGTTATCCAGGTTAAAAATATAGTAATACAGCTATCAGATTTGAATGATCAAGCTTCCGAAACTATAAATAGGTAATTTTAAAAGCTCTTTTTAATTTTGATTTTCTATTAAAAAATATATAGTTTGTCCAAGCTAACATGGCTCACCTGAATACGGCTAGTAAAAATTAAAAAAAGTCATTAAAATCAGCTAATCGACATTTGTCAACCAGTGGCGGACTTTTAGTAGTATTATATTTCACTAAACTTTCATAGTTTATGCAAATATATGGACAGCAAGAAAAAAGACTGATAAATGAAGTAATTGAAATTTATACAACCAATCTTTAAAAATATTTAAATTTTGAAAATTTCTTCGGTTGTATCGTCCTGAATTCTTAAGCAGCCAAGCTAAATTTAAAAAACAACATTTAGAAATATAGAATCCGAATTGCCGACCCAAAAATGTTAACTTGAATAACCATACCTAACATATTATTTTTATTTTGTACGTTAAAATAAAAAAACACAATATAATACTTTTAAATCAAACTGATAAAAAATTAGCCTTATAGTTTCAGAGATTTAAAAACTTCCTTCCATAAACCGATAATTATTTAAAATATTTTAATATCAAAAATGGAAATCAATTTCTTCTAACAGTACAAACTTAAAGTAAATTTAGGAACATGTATTTGTCATTTTGAAGCCACATCAGTTATCTTACATAAATTTTGGCACTTTAATCATTATCGTCCTTCTTTTTTCTCAACTTTCCTTCTCTCTGAATCGTCCTGGAAACCAGATCTACACATTCTGGAGTGGATTCCTCACCCGACCCCTCCTGTACCAAACTTGACAATGTCATTATATAAGAACAGGCTATTCGAAGCACCGAAAGCTTTGATAGTTTTTGATTATGTGAGTAAGATGGCACTGCCTGTCTTAGAGTGTCAAACGCCGCGGAGATCGTATGCACTCGGGTTCTTTCGCGGGCGTTCGCTTCCACTCGCCTCTCCCGAGTCATGTTTTTATAGTTTCGTTGTTCCCGCTTTTGCTCGGACTTTTTGAGTTGGAGCTGTTGTTACTATGGTTACTATGGCTGTAAGAAGGAAGCACTGATGGACCCATGGGTTTTGGTGGTGCTTGTAACCCTGGAAACTGACTGTTCGTTTTCAAGATCATACGCTCGGTTTCAGCAGGAGTAAGTTTTGTGATTTGTGGATGAACTGGCACTCGGACGTCACATACATTTGTACTTATTTCGTCTTTTTCGCGCTTTATCACAAGAGAAACTGGTTCATTTTGATGAGGTTGAGCAATACTTACAGGCGAAGGAGGCCGAAAATACGAAAATGCACTAACTTCTCGTTTCACAGGACTAAAATTTGAACTTTCTACTTTTAAAGGTAAAGGCACTGCGAAGTTACTAGACACTTTTGGCACACTTGGCGGTATAGAGAGAATAGGAGCTTTACTACGTGGTGGACTCCATGGACGGAAGGGAGTTTTACCAAGAGAGTTTACCACATCAGTTTCAGCCTTAAGTTTCAAACACATCCTTTTTTCAAAGGTCCTGAGAATGCAGTTTCTTTTCTGGAGTTGTCCACCAATTTTCTTTTATTGTTGTTAAGAGTAATGGTTGACACTTTCACTTCTACGCTGTCTTCACTACTGTCTGTAGGAGAATGGACTTCGTGTTCAATATAGTCTTCTCCAGAACAAAATCCTGTGTCTTCATGGATGGATGTTGCCATTGTGGACTCTGAAAATAAAAACATTACGATTAGTGAATATACTATATTTTAACTAGAGCTTTATCTATTTTCGGCTATCTTAAAATCTACTACTACTTTTGGTGCTTGATTTTATTGATAAACTCCGATAAAATGATATTAATATAGCCAGGTGTTTGATTAAAAACACTTATCGTAGTGAATTTGAATGTGCTTAATAACAGTTTAGTCCTGATTAATAAAACAAATTATATGAAAGTGTTGATTGTACATACATAAAAAAAATAAATGCAATAAGAAGTTAAACAGATAAAAAAGAAACAAATCTTAATTATAAAACTATACAGAAACCTTTACAACCAAGGGAATTTTAAATACGCCTATGTATAGTTTTCTGAATAAAGAAAAATAAAAAGGATTTAAGAAATGGATTGAGAGCAAAAACAAACAAACGCATTTTTTGGTAATATTTATGTTAAAAAGAAGGAAATTTTAGTTTATGGAAACAAAAATGTATAGTTTAACCCAACTAACATTCAACAACAAATTTTGTTGCCTATGTACTCTACTGAAGAGATAAAATATTCCTATCTAAAATTCATGAAGTACCAAATAACATACTAATTCCACACCTGTTTGAAAACCACTTAAAAACAATTTAAGAATATTGAGGTTAAATGAAAACACTCTCTTTAAAGCAAAAGTTTTTCGTTACACTTGAACTTTGGATAAATAAAAAACACAAACAAACATATTTTTTAAAGAGCAAATCATAGTGCAGATGTACTAAATACGAAATGCAAAGTTAGGTACATATCTATTGAATTTTAGAGTGCATAACATAATCTTATCGTAACGTCTACATAATTAAAAACTAAAAGTTATAAACAACAAATTTATAACATAATGATATTTATGATTATTCATTAGATTATATTTTATGTTCAATCACTTTTAAAAGATAAAATATAATTCATAATTTTAATATAAGTTCTTCCGATCTATCCATTCACAAATAAAGTGCGTTTTCAAAAAAAAAAGAGTGCTCCACCCAGATGCAAGTTAAAACGAAAACCTAGGTGCTGTATGTATCTAGGGCATAGAATCAGCATGATGATGGGTGACGAAAATATTTTATGTTGTTGCATTTCAGATAAAAAGATAACAATGAATGTAACACCTCCGATTTTGAAAATTGTCCAAATAAAGTAAATTTTAAGTGGAGAGGGTTATGGTGCTTAAACTTTTTTGGCAATTTTTGTTTAATTTTTGAAATGGGGAACACTTCTAGAATATTGTGTAAAAAATTAAGATGAATCGAAGCAAAATAAACGAATATACAAAGGTTTTAGTATCTACGCCTCATTCATGACTGTTATTAACGTCAGTGGCCATCATAACTTCAAAACTACTGCACCGATCTTTTTAATTTGTTTTCCCACTTTAGCTGAAGAGTTTTTTTTTCAATATTTTTTTAAATTAAGTAAGCCGATTCTATTTTCAAAAAACGCGTTTTCACTTTGAAGTGTTCCTAAAAGTAAAAATTAAAATTTCAAAAAACTCTCTTCTCCCAGCGTTAACTGGGGAAATCGGTTATCAAACCAAAAGGTCTATTTTTTTAATTTATCGCATCGCAAATTCCCCCTTTATTCCCGAGGCTTCCGAATAAATGCTGTCATTTCCGTTTTTTTTTATTTTATTATATTCCATGATGGCAACCACTTAAACGCTTAACACCAGTCGTAAACTAACTATTTTCTTATTTTTATATTTTATATTTATTATTAACAACAAAAAGCAAAACTTGAATATGAAATGTCATTATGTTCTAAATTTGCAACACCAACGTTGTCAAGTCGCTTAATTTTTTAGTTTTTAATTGGCTAAACCTTGCCACAAGCCGTTTTTAAATTGGTTCGCAGCTTACTAAGCATTTTTAACAAACTTATCAAGTCCACGTTGTCCAAAATTTTATTTCTCCTGTTGTCGGGGCATTTTCGAGCTGTGAGTGAGAGATTTGGTAGATCAAATATGTAAAAAAATTCTGCAACCTTGTGTCCCGTACATTATATGAACTACTAATTTGAGACACACAACAAACACCAAAGAAAAAAACGAAATATAAATTTTATTCACGTAATAATAAAACCATTTCCCATGCCAATAATAAACGAATTTCCCATAAACCATCAAGCAATATTTATATCAACCTGTCCACACGTCAGATGGCAGCTTAACAGAAAACTAGGAAGCATAAAATGTTTCCAATCTGTTCTAGTGAGCTGGTTCGTTTGCAATATGTTGTTTACTTCACGGTAAACTGCTCATATCATGTTAAAAGCTAATAAATTCATGTTGATGTTCTCGATAACTATGTTGAAGACCGAATACGGAATAACTTTTAATTATCGTAAAGCAGGTCTCTTCATTCATTTACCAGGTGTTTGGATTTCGAACTGGCATGGAATGTAAATTGATGGGTGCTCGATAATATAAAGACTGGGTGATCGCCTTTTAATGTAGTAACTGTAGTTTAAAATTTATAAGTTTCAAATACCTAATAATTCAGTGGGTATACAGAGTATTCCCAATCCTTATAATTCATATTAAGAAGTGTGTGTATCTTGCTTATTATTAGAGATAGAGACATGCGGTTTCCGCGAAGTGTTGATACTTTTTCATAAAACAAAAGGTGATACTAAGATTTTTTATGGCTCTTTTTGTATTTAAGATACCGGGCGAAATGCTTTTTTCATGATAACTATATTTAAAAATCGAATATAAAATTACTTTTAATTATTGTAAAGCAGGGCTCTTCATTCATTTACCAGGTGTTTGGATTTCGAACTGGCATGGAATGTAAATTGATGGGTGATCGCCTTTAATGCAGTAACTGTAGTTTAAAATTTATAAGTTTAAAATACCTAATAATTCAGTGGGTATACAGAGTATTCCCAATCCTTATAATTCATATTAAGAAGTGTGTGTATCTTGGATATTATTAGAGATAGAGACTTCTGGTTTCCGCGAAGCGTTGCTACTTTTTAATGAAACAAAAGATTATACTAAGATTTTTCATGTTTTTTTGTATTTAAGACACAGGGCGAAATGCTTTTTTCATGATAACTATATTTAAAGATCGAATATAAAATAACTTTTAATTATCGAAAACCAGGGCTCTTCATTTATTTACCAGGTGTTTGGATTTTGAACTGACATGGAATGTAAATTGATGGGTGCTCGATAATATAAAGATTGGGTGATCGCCTTTTAATGCAGTAAGTGTAGTTTAAAATTTATAATAAGTTTCAAATACCTAATAATTCAATGGGTATACAGTGTATTCCTAATCCTTATAATAATTTATAAAGAGTGTGTGTATCTTGGTTATTATTAGAGATAGATACTTGCGGTTCCCGCGAAGTGTTGATACTTTTTCATAAAACAAAAGGTGACACTAAGATTTTTTATGGCTCTTTTTGTATTTAAGATACAGGGCAAAATGCTTTTTTCATGATAACTATATTTAAAGATCGAATATAAAATAACTTTTAATTATCGAAAACCAGGGCTCTTCATTTATTGTGTTTGGATTTTGAACTGACATGGAATGTAAATTGATGGGTGCTCGATAATATAAAGACTGGGTGATCGCCTTTTATTGCAGTAACTGTAGTTTAAAATTTGTAATAAGTTTAAAATATCTAATAATTCAATGGGTATACAGAGTATTTCTAATCCTTATAATTCATATTAAGAAGTGTATGTATCTTGGATATTATTAGAGATAGACTTCTAGTTTCCGCGAAGTGTTGCTACTTTTTAATGAAACGAAAGATAACACTAAGATTTTTCATGTTTTTTTTTGTATTTAAGATACAGGGCGAAATGCTTTTTTCCTCGATAACTATATTTGAATATCGAATATAAAATAACTTTTAATTATCGAAAAGCGTCTCTTTATTCATTTACCAGGTGTTTGGATTTCGAACTGACAGGAAATGCAAATTGATGGGTGGTCAATAATATAAAGACTGGGTGATCGCCTTTTAATGCAGTAACTGTAATTTGAAATTTATAATAATTTTGAAACACTTAGTAATTCAAGGTGTATACAGAGTGTTCCTAATCTTGATGTTTATATTAAAGAGTGTGATTGTACTGGGTGTCCGGATTTCGTTGCAGTTGCAGGTTATCTTGGTTATTATTAGAGATATAGACTTGCGGTTTCCGCAAAGTGTTTCTTCTTTTAATGAAACGAAAAATGACACCAAGATTTTTCTTGGTTCTTTTTGTATTTAAGATGCAGGGTGAAATGATTTTTTTTCTTTGAAATATCTTTTAATTATCGGAAAGCAGGGCTCTTCATTCATTTACCAGGTGTTTGGATTTCGAACTGACATGGAATGTAAATTGATGGGTGCTTGATATTATAAAGACTGGGTGATCGCCTTTCAATGCAGTAACTGTATTTTAAATCTTATAATAATAGTGAAACACCTAGTAATTTAATGTGTATAAAGGGTGTTCATAAAACTTATATTTATATAAAAAGTGTGTAGTAATATAGGTTTTGCAAAAAGATCGTTTATACAAGTACAAACATTGTGTATACCATACAGTATCCATTTTAAAAAAGAAATTAAAATTTCCTGGCATTTTAAAATAGAAAGTAATAATTTTATTTAGAATCTAAAAGAAACTTTGAACCGACTTAATGAATTACATTATAAAGCTCCCTGTAATACCTTTGGAAATATTTAATTTATTGCTTTAAATACATCGTTCTTCAAAGTGTTTCATGTCCCGTATAAAAATGTTTCTTTATTATTGCAGGTACCAATAACATGTCAAAATGACACGTAAATGTCTATACGATATCTAGTTTATTTTCTTACTGTAATTATTTATAACCATTTTAAAATTATACCTGAACTAAAATAGGCAAACATTTATAAAGGTCATTAAAAACTTTACAATACGATTTATTCAAAGCAATTAATTAAACGTTTGAAAATGTCTAACAGATAACTTCATAATGGGCCATATGAATAAAAAGAAGCAAATGCTTATACTTATAAAATTTGAAGAAAATGTTTTTGGGTCTAAGTATAAGAAAATGCTTTTGCTTTATTTTTCTATAGGTACCATGAGAATTTGCTTATGCAAAAGCATTTACTTCAAATTTTATATGTATAAGCATTTGCTTCTTTATATTCATATGGCCCAATGTTACCTGAAACTCGGTATAAAATCTTCTTAGATTTTTAAAGTAATATAAAAAATATGCAATTTTATTGAAAATAACCCGAAAAATATTTTTTAGTGTATCTCTATTACTTGATGATAAATTGTTTATTTTAAAAATAGATAGATTCTTTACAATGTAAGAATTCCTTTTCACGTCAGTTAGGTCCTGCTAAGTCGATATAAATTATATTTTGAAAGACAAATAAATTAGAAAAAATGTATACGTAGACAATATCTGTGATTTTAATTTATACTATATAGTAATAATAAACCAAAAGAACTATGAAGGTACTATTGGACTTTTGAGCTAAATCGTTTGCAATATGTTGAATGTGTATGAAGGTGCGCCTCTTTGACTCGACTTGTATATTTATTGCCCTGTGATCAATAATGTAGCAGTTTTGGCCAATCACGTGATAGTCATAAAGTAATTGTTGTTTACGATAGTTTCATGTTGGCTTTGTGTAATAAAAAAATATAAATATTTATGCAAATAGAACCATAAGCCGCAATCAGAGTTGTATGGAATTACTTTAACGTATGTACAAAATTGGAATTTGATAAATATTAGATCAAAAGTTTGTTTGTTTGGTGTAGTTCTTTTCATTGGACGTTTTTAAGTATTCAGCTTGTTTTTGAATGGTTCATACGCAAATTGCAGATTAATATATACAAACGCCAATACTCTGGTTATAATTGAAATGATAATTTTGTTTTTATTTATTTAATTGCTTTTTAAAATTGAATACAACTGTAAATATTTGTCCCCATAAATAATTATAAAAATATTAATGTCAACATAGTGGCATATAATTATGATAATATTTAATTATAGTATATAATTTTTTAAATAAGAATTTTAATATTAATTAATATACCACAAATAATCTGAAAATATACAATGCGTTGAAAACCAGAGCTGATCATCCCACAAATCTAAAAAAGCACTTTAACAGGTATTTTTGATGGTTTAAAATTTATTTATCGGGACCAGACTGGACTAAGTGAGCAACATATAATATGATTTATTGGTCCACACTAGTAAAAAAGGTTTTTAGCTTGACAAGGTTGCGGAATATTAGAAAAGGGGTATTTATTAGCATCTGCTGTATTTTGCCTAGTTAAAAAAAAAGTGTCTTTATTTAGAGCTGTATGATTAAAGTATAAAAATAATAATAATTACTAGACTAAACTAGACCCATCCTTCAATTAAATTTAGAGAGTGATTTATTAGTGCTTACAGCTAGGCGGCGGTTTAATGCTCAGGTATATATTTAAATTTTTGCAGTTCTGCTCAAAATACTTAAATGTTAATATAAAAAAATCTTACCTTTCAGGCTCAGCTTGTTATTTCCATTCGTCATAATATTCCGAAGCATTAAAGTCCGTTTCCACTTGGTCAAAGCAAAAATGCTTTGCACAAAAATAATAACAAACTATATTTTAAAAATTGTTGTTTTAAATATCAGTCTGTTGTTTCTTCTTCGTTTCAGAGACCAAAATTAATCAAATGAATATTTTTTTCACAGTTGCGGAAACTTAAACGTTATTATCACCAGCTGTCTTAAAGTTCTCTTCTGGAATCGAAGAATTAACTTTAATTTATTAAAAGTAATTTATTTTGCATTGACAATTTGGATTCCGTATTACATCTATTTCCAAACTTCCAGAAACTTCTTTAATAACAAACTTAACTAAAACTTTATCACGTTCCTTTTTTATTACACAAACTCTTCTTTTTTCTTCGTAAATTCAAACTTCTTTTTCAAATCGGCACTAACTTCAACTATTACTCAACTTCGTACTGTCCGACCACACGCGTTAACGTCCCAAAACAGAAGACTGTCGAATACGACATGCAGCAACATCGGGCAGGCCTCGCCGACTAAAGTCCGGGTTGACATGATTGTTTTTGTTGTAAAGCAGCAGTGCTGGGGGCGGGGGACTACGGGGTGAGGGAGGGAATGCTGGCGCCAGCTGTCTGGACAAGTGTGAGAGTTAACAGCAGTCCCGCAGAGAAGGAATTTGTTGGGTCGGCGGCAAGACGGCAGGTGTACACGGCATCGGCAATGCAACGGAGTCACTCAGATGCCTAATCTGGGTAGGCAGGCAGTGGCGGATGGATAAATGGTTTAGTTGGAATACAGGTGGTCAGGTGCAATCAAATTTTTATTGGGTAGACCTTGTCTAATGATAATTGAAGAGGGGTCATTTAAAGGCTCTTTAGTTGGCACATTCAACATTTGGGATTTCTTTAATTTTACTCGTGTTTTTATGTACCTTGACCGATAAGGTACGAAAGGGGGTAGGAACTAGGCTAAGGTTTAATTTTATGTACTGTAAACAGCAGTAAGGCATTGTGATAAAAAAGTAATAATTAAAGGGTGCCCCAAAAGGAACTTTGGTATTTGGATCCTAAATAAAATCTTTATTTTGATAAAAAAAAACAAAAAAATTGTTTATGTTAACACAAAGAGCAAACATAAAAGTTATGTTTTAAAAATAAATTTTAGCAAAATTTTGAATTTCATTATGGCACATTTGTGGCTCAATTCCATAAAAAAACTTGACGGATTTTGTTTTTTAGCTTGTCAATTGTCTGTAGACTTGATTTAGAATAGATTGTACATGTGTGATGTGTCTATCGACAAAAGTCTGTGCACCTTGTTGCAGCGCTTGTCTGCAAAACTGTCTATACAACTGTCTAAACTATAATCGCAATCCGTGGATCGTTTAAGGAAAATAGTCTAATACGAATACACGATCCTGTACGCCAATTAATAACGCAGAGGCGGAAATAATGATAAAAACAATAGACTCTTATCGTTCTTTTCTAGTATTTTTTGATGCTGTCCTAAGTTTTCTCTATTATAACTGGTTATAATGACTATTTAAAAATACATAATTGTATTCCCAGTGTACTATGGTACAACTTCGAAATATATCCTGACATACTCTCCTTACATTTTACCCAACCCAGAAAAAATATATTATTTGTATTATTATAGAATAAACTAAAATGGCGCCCAACATGGGGCATTATTATAGAAATAGTTTTAAAAATTGTTGTTAATTTTAGTAAATTTAAGTTGTTTTATTGATTTTCGCAAAATCCAAGATAATTACTTATATTGTAAAACATTTTGTTGCATTTTATGCAAATTTAATAGAACTAAAAGTATATTGCCATCGGTATGGCGCCCAACGTGGCTTACTTTTGTATACAGTGTATCCCAATTAAATCGATCCACACCATACAATTTCGTTATTTGTGTTGTATTATTGTAATATTGTAGGGAGACACATTTTTGTGTTAAAATTTAACTGTTCAGGGTTATCCCTTCCTCCACCAAAACAAAAAAAAAATGTTTATGTTAACACATAGAGCAAACATGAAAATTATGTTTTAAAAATAAATTTTATCAAAATTTTGAATACCATTATGGCACATTTGTGGCTTAATTCCATAAAAAAATCTTGACGAATTTTGTTTTTTAGCTTCTAAATTGTCTGTAGACTTGATTTAGAATAGATTGTACATGTGTGATGTGTCTATCGACTAAAGTCTGTGCACCTTGTTGCAGCGCTTGTCTGCAAAACTGTCTATACAACTGTCTAAACTATAATCGCAATCCGTGGATCGTTTAAGGAAAACAGTCTAACGTAATACACGAGTCTGTAGGCCAATTAATAACGCAGAGGCGGAAATACTGATAAAAACAATGGACTCTTATCGTTCTTACTAGTATTTTTTGATGCTGTCCTAAGTTTTCTCTCTTATAACTGGTTATAATGACTATTTAAAAAATACATAACTGTTTCCCCAGAAGGTTTACTAATGTTTTGATTTTCAGGAAAAAATATTCGCATTCAAACGGTTGAATCAAATCTAAAATGAGTGTTTTCTTGATTTCATATTTCTTTCTCCATACTTTTCAAATACCTGATATTAAAATTTATTTTCCTAATACTTTATGTAAACAAATTATGTTATAAGAAGTATTGTACCTAACATGGATCTTAAAATTATATTATAAATAAATTACTTGCAAATTTCAGTTAGGGTAGATTGGTGACAGGTAGTTTACTTAAAATTTTGTGTATTATGGTACAACTTCGAAATATATCCCGACATACTCTCCTTACATTTTAACCAACCCAGAAAAAATATATTATTTGTATTATTATAGAATAAACTAAAATGGCGCCCAACATGGGGCTTTATTATAGAAATAGTTTAAAAATTGTTGTTAATTTTAGTAAATTTAAGTTGTTTTATTGATTTTCGCAAAATCCAGGATAATTACTTATATTGTAAAACATTTTGTTGCATTTTATGCAAATTTAAAAGAACTAAAAGTATATTGCCATCGGTATGGCGCCCAACGTGGCTTACTTTTGTATACAGTGTATCCCAATTAAATCGATCCACACCATACAATTTCGTTATTTGTGTTGTATTATTGTATTAATATAGAATAAACTAAAATGGGGCCCAACATGGGGCTTTATTATAGAAATAGTTTAAAAAATTGTTGTTAATTTTAGTAAATTTAAGTTGTTTTATTGATTTTCGCAAAATCCAGGATAATTACTTATATTGTAAAACATTTTGTTGCATTTTATGCAAATTTAAAAGAACTAAAAGTATATTGCCATCGGTATGGCGCCCAACGTGGCTTACTTTTTGTATACAGTGTATCCCAATTAAATCGATCCACACCATACAATTTCGTTATTTGTGTTGTATTATTGTATTAATATAGAATAAACTAAAATGGGGCCCAACATGGGGCTTTATTATAGAAATAGTTTAAAAAATTGTTGTTAATTTTAGTAAATTTAAGTTGTTTTATTGATTTTCGCAAAATCCAGGATAATTGTAATATTGTAAAACATTTTGTTGCATTTTATGCAAATTTAAAAGAACTAAAAGTATATTGCCATCGGTATGGCGCCCAACGTGGCTTACTTTTTGTATACAGTGTATCCCAATTAAATCGATCCACACCATACAATTTCGTTATTTGTGTTGTATTATTGTATTAATATAGAATAAACTAAAATGGGGCCCAACATGGGGCTTTATTATAGAAATAGTTTAAAAAATTGTTGTTAATTTTAGTAAATTTAAGTTGTTTTATTGATTTTCGCAAAATCCAGGATAATTACTTATATTGTAAAACATTTTGTTGCATTTTATGCAAATTTAAAAGAACTAAAAGTATATTGCCATCGGTATGGCGCCCAACGTGGCTTACTTTTTGTATACAGTGTATCCCAATTAAATCGATCCACACCATACAATTTCGTTATTTGTGTTGTATTATTGTATTAATATAGAATAAACTAAAATGGGGCCCAACATGGGGCTTTATTATAGAAATAGTTTAAAAAATTGTTGTTAATTTTAGTAAATTTAAGTTGTTTTATTGATTTTCGAAAAATCCAAGATAATTATTTTTACCGTAAAACATTCTGTTGCATTTTATGCAAATTTAAAAGAGCTAAAACTATATTGCCATCGGTATGGCGCCCAACGTGGCTTACTTTTGTATACAGTGTATCCCAATTACATCGATCTACACCATACAATTTCGTTATTTGTGTTGTATTATTGTAGCGAGACACATTTTTGTGTTAAAATTTAACTGTTAGGGGTTATCCCTTCCCCCACCAACACAAGCATTAAAAATTTCAAATAAAAAAGGGTGCCAATTGTTATCTCATTTTAAAGTTTTAAATTCTCTCTTTAATAATTTTTAGTTTTTTTAAATCGGGTCAGCTGTTTTCGAGAAAATTCACCCTAAATACTGGGTGTTCTCAGCTGGTCACTTACGGCTATAACTCATTCATATTTTAAAATATTAAAATAAGATTAAGTACGTAGGTTTATTGTATACCTAATACATAAATGTAAATTGTTCCGGTTTATAGCTAGAAACAATTTTATCGTACTTATTTTAAATGAGACTCTCAATAAATTTTTGCTAATTTGAATTGTCCAAACGGTACAAACTTCATTAACATTTTTTAATATTAACTTGTAAAATACCATAAGAAGTACTAATGCGGACTTGTCTTAATTTAATTGATATAAAAATGATTTTTATACACAGCAGCGTAACTAGGCGTGGGCGGTCGCCTACGGCCTCGCGCCTAGGGGTGTCTCGCGGCAAGGTGAAGGTATGAAATGTGAAATACGAAAATAACATAGAAATGAAACGGTAAGAACAAATTTGTAGATCCGTTAAGAAAATACAGGTAAAAGTAAATACATTAGGTACATCTAACTTTATTAGTTTTGGAAATTTGGGCATCCAAATCAGGTATTTTGGTAATATTTATAGTACCGTTAATTTGTATAAGGTAAAAGTATTGACTTTATATTCTAGGGTTATAAAGTAGATACTCGTTGGAAGCTTAAAAATGATGTGCCACAAGACCCCTCTTTCCATTTAACTTTTTTTCCAAGATTTTGCCCAGCCGCGCATCTTCAAATTTGTATTTTTAAATTCACTTTAAAATATAGTATTTTTGAATCAATTTTATATCCCAAACTGGATCAAAAATATGATTTTTCGAAAAAAGTTATGCCTGTTAAAAATTTTAAATTATAAAAAAATGTGATTCATAAAGAGAAAATGTTAATTTTGTATACAGGATACGCAAAAACTGGAAAAACATGATTTTTCTCCAAGTTAATTAATTTTATTTTCCATTTTCAAGCAAAATATCATTCGGAAAATGTATTTAAATCAGCATTTTGAATGAATTTATTAATATTACAGGGGTATCACAAAGTTTTATGAGACTGATTTGGTGTGTGATTAAAAATTAATTATTTTAAATTTTTAAAATAAAATGGCCTAATAAAACTGCCATTGTTTTTCAAACAGAATTTTTCAGCTGTAAACGAACGTGATCAAGGCGTTTTCGAAAAATTATGGATTGGATTATCAATAAAGTGCTGTATTATTGTTTTTATCGATTACAAACCTTTTTCTAAATAAATTTTTCCTATGACAATTTGATTAAAAATAAAAAATAAAGGTAATTTAGTCGTACTACTTAAAAACTAAAAAACATGTTTCTAAGTTTTGCAAACCATGTATCTGTATACAAAATTAACAATTAACATTTTTTCATCCTGAATTATATTTTTTTACAAGAAAGTTTTTTTAATTGGGAATTACTTTTTTTGAAAAATTAAAATTATGGTCTATTTGTTCTTATGTAAACCCTATCCGTGGACAGTCTGTAAGGTATAATGCTTCCCAACTGTCATATTAAATTAAACAAACAAACCAAAATCTTACCTCTAAAATAGGAAAAAATTTAAATATTTCTGTTATAAAACCCTAAAATAAACAAACAAAAAAACATTTAAGAAAATATTAATCAAATGTTATTAATTTGCATTTTGCAATTTAAAACTTGCAACATTTTAATAAAAAATTGAAATACTTATCTCGTTTCAATTAATTGTATTAATACATTTTTGGTAAAATTTAACTCAGCAGGTCTTAAATTATTGCTTTTAAAATTAAGTTTACAAAAGCTATAAGAAACTCTGTATAAACATAAATTAAGGGGACTAGATCAGTGGCAACGCCAGCTTTTCAGGTTAGGGGTGGCCAAGGGGGCCGAACATTTTTAGGGAGAGTAGGGGTAAAAATTTGAAGTGCAAAAAAAGGTTCCCATGTCAAAAAATCTTTATTCAGTATTTATGACAACTGTAATGCTGTTTTGCGTCCCCTAATAATATTAAAGACCAAAAAAAAAATCACTCATCTATAAACTTCAAATACAATCCAAAATTTTTTAGGGTTACTCTGCTTGTTTTCTTTAAACGTTCCATTATACTGGGTGATGGCTAGGCATTTTTAGGGGGCAGAGGAGCCCGGAGGCCACCCCAGCCCCCCTGGTGTCCCCACTGGACTAGATCCAAAGTGTACAATTTTCAGTATTACCAACATTTTGTAAACAATGAAAAAAAACGTATAAATTTAATGCCGTTTTTTCCAAAATGATGAAAGATGGAGATCGTACGTTTTGGAAATAGGCTCCTCAGTTATTATAGCTACTGTAAAAAAATGAGTTTGTGTCCAAAAAATAGACGGTGTTCAAAATCGTATAGCCTTTTTCAACTAAACTTTGATTTAAAAATAGTTTTAAGCTAAAACAAATAATATTTTAAGTTTTTAAAAAAAACTGAGTTAAAATGCGCTTTTAACACATAAAAATTCTTAAAACGAGTCAACACTGAAAATAGACGGCGGTTGCGGCTCGGTTAGTTCCAAAGCCAACTTGGATGTGCACCGGTGCTTGCACAGGTACTTTTATGGACTTGTTAATGATAATAATATGCTGATCCACAGCTCTATTATTAGTTTAAACGGATTAAGGTCATCTGTTATTAATTTAATTGCCCCGAGTCGAACATTACTCGTTTGGATGGGAATTCAAGAACTGATCGCCAAATGGTGCAGACCATTATAAGTTAATTAAAGAACCGAGTATGCCGAACTGATCTGGTGGTAAAAAACAAAAGACATTTGCGACTCGTTAAAAGGTAAAGTCAGACGTACAATTGAAAACTAAAATTAAGCGACTTGGCAACGTTGCAGTTGCAAATTTAGAACATTTGACATTTCATAATCAAGTTTTGATTTCTGTTGTTGCAGTTAATATTCTATTTTTTAAGAATTTTTATAATTGATGGAATGAATGTAATAAAACATAAGAAAATAGTTGGTCTTCAACTAGTGTTAAGCGTTTAAGTGGTTGCCATCATGGATTTCGTTAAAAATTCAGCAATGAAGCAAAACGTGCGAAGTCAGTTTTGGTTTATCTGCAGTTCTAGTCGTCTTGATTAGGTATCTCTAAAAATAAAAACAAAACTGTATTTCTGCAACATCGACATCTCCTTACATATCCTCTAATTGATCGCATTAAAACATTTGGAATTTGTTACAATATAGCAAACTTAAGGCAATAATAAACCCCATAAATAATTAAAAGTAAAATATCCAAAATATACTTTAAATAAACATATTTCAATGCAAAATTCTAATAACTTGCGTTATGCGGAATGTTGCTTTTGCATTTTTTTATCTTTGGACAAACCACGAAGGCTTAAAGCCTAAATACTAACGTACCGTGGGTGTCTTAAGCGAGGTAAGAGGGAGTTTGTTGACACGGAACTTAAATATTTGAAGATTTGGGGGAAGGAAAGACCTCCGCGGGCAGCAGGTTCCACAATCTAGGAACTCTAGGGATAAAAGAACGAACAAAGTGAGAAGTTCGGGGCCTGTCCAGTTGGACCGTATAGGGATGCATACGCGCGGAACCACGAGTTTCTCTGTTGGGAACCGTGAGTGGAGGAACTATACTGGACAATTCTTCAGAGCAGAAGCCATGGAAGTAACTATAAAAATTATAAATCCCCCACAGCCCGACGATGGGCAAGAGAGGGAAGCCTTTCTGTAAGTGAAGGATCATTAATGAGACGAATAGCTCTTGTTTGAATAGAATCAAGAATGCTTAGGGTTGTGGGGGACGCCATGCCCCAGATATGGGAACAATATTCCAAGGGAGGTCGGATTTGGGACACATACAAGTGTATAAATTAGAAGCGGAAAAATACTTTTTGGCTCGAAAGGGAAATCAAGCTTTTTGAAGCTGCCGTGGCTATAGATACAATGTGTTTATGCCAGTTAAGGTTACTTTCAAATGTGACGCCCACAAGATTGAAGGTGTCTTTGCTCTGTAAAACTTGGCCTCTCATAAGTAGAGGATGAGTACCTGATGACTCTTTCCGCGACAAGGAACATGATTGTGTTTTGGATGCATTAAAATGGACGAGATTTTTGGCGCCCCAATCCAATATTAAATTAAGATTCTGCGAAAGAGATATCTGCATCGCTCTGCGTTTGTTTTCCAAGTCAGGTTTAGTGATGGGTTTTGAAACCAGAAAACTGGAGTGAAGGGTACTATCGTCGGCGAAACTATGAATGGAATTAGTTGTGGACGAGAGAAGGTCGTTGATGTGAAGAAGAAACAATGCTGGGGCCAGTACTGAGCCCTGAGGGACTCTAGCATTTACTTGGTGAAAGCAGATAGATAACTAGAGAGCCAAGTACAGAGTTTAGTTGAAAGACCATAGGAGGGAAGTTTATTAAGAAGTGCGGCATGCCAGACCTGGTCAAAAGCGTTGGATATATCAAGAGCAACGATCTGGGACTCACCTAGAAACTCAAGAGACTTATTCCAACAGTTTGATACGAAGGAAAGAAGATCTGCTGTAGATCTTTTGTGGCGAAATCCATACTGCCTGTCATGCAAAATTTTGTGTTTTTCTAAGTACTTAAGAATTTGTGAATTAATTAATTTTTCCATTACTTTACAAAGAACTAAGAGAATTGAAATTGGTCTATAGTTAGATGGAAGAGATTTAGATCCTTTCTTGGGAATAGGTTGAACACGTTTCCAGCTCTCTGGAAAGATACCTGTGTCGTAAGAAATTCGAAAGAGCCGAGTTAAGATTGGTGCAAGTTCTGGAGCACATTTTTTAAACGATTGCTGGTATGCCATCCATCCCAGACGATTTCTTGGTGTTAAGGGAAGAAAGGATACGCTTAATGTGTTTTACTTTAAAAATAATACCGGGGATTTTATGAGGAACTGGGGTAACCGCTGGAATTGGATGATTTACGGGAGGATCAAGGGTTGAATTGGCAGCAAATTGTTTGCCTTTCCTTTAGCGGTAGAAATAATTTCATCTTTCAAAGTTAGTGGTGGAAAAGAACTGGTACAAAAATTCCTACTTATGTTTTCGCAAAGGACCAAAAAGATTAGCTGCCATTTGAGCAAAAAGAACTTTGTTTTTAATACGATTGTCGAAGGAGTCTTTGGCTTCAGAAATTGTTTGATTGTAGTAGTTTCTTGCTTCAATGCTGGCCTGTCGGTTTTCTGGACTAGGATCCTGTAGAAACTTCTTGTGAGCTTGAACTTTTAAAATTCTAGCTTTATCACAAGATTTGGAAAACCAGGGTTTGTTATTGGATTGTTTGGGGTTCTTGATGGTGTGTGGAATATAGATTTCAATGCCCAATTGAATTGATTCAGTTAGTTGATTGCAAATTTGAGAAGTATGACTTATTTCTTTAAGTAAGACCACGTAAACTGACTAAAATTAGCTGGGAAATAAAAATGACTGACTTTTAATTTTTATTGGAAATGAAAACTCTATAATTTGACAGAAAAACTAAGTGCGTTTTGTTTTTTGCAATTATTTTGAAAATATTACATTTATTTATTGATCCCGAAAATCCCGGGATTTAAAAAAATTAATCCTGAAAATTTCGGGACTGTAAAGAGGCGGGATCCCGGGATTTTATCCCCTAGTCTGAGACAATTATTTTATTTCTTTATTTACTTAAAAAACCGAGCAAAATACATTACACTTATTTTATGTTCTTTTGTAAAATTAGTGTACACTGGTGTGAATTAACTTACACCTCGTCGCTAGGAGGTGTAAAAAGTGGAATTTGTCGTAATTTGCATATTTTTGACAATTGAGCAGCTGGAAATTATAAATGTGAGGTTATGAAATTTTGATGTTTTGGATTTATCAGATTTGTGATGATTATTATAATACAACGCCTCATCTTCAAAAGATTCAAAATAATGAAGTGACAACATTTTTTTAATGTAAAAGTAAAAATAAAAAACTCTTAAGGGAAGACACCATTAATATGACACTAAATTTTATTACTCTATTATTTCGGGTGTTTTTCTACACCACTCGCATACTAAAATCAGCTGATTATAGATAAAGTATATTTCCAGAACCTATTTTTTTGCTTACAGACGTTTGGGGGTAACCCGGGGGCTGATACGACGGTAGCTACGCCACTGGAAGTGGCGTATCTCAATAAATAGAAAAATTGACTAGAGACAATATTAGCTATTACTTAAAGTTGCACCCTAATATCAGGAATTGGCACAAGTTAGATTTTAATCATGATACAACAAATACAAAACGTAGGATCATGCACATGACGTTTATCACGTGACTACCGTCTCTGACGTAGTACTGTAACTAAATTTGTAAACAAAATTGAAACTATACGTTTGTTTTCGTGTTTTTGGGAGTTTGTTTGCCGTTTTACTTTGCTTTTTGGCAGTTTTTGACTTTAAAACTAGTTAGGTATAGAATAATTTATTTTTAAGTGCTTTAAACAGTGGTTTATTACGTAACATTTTAAGCTAGTTAACATCAAATATTATATTCTCAGATAAACAGTAATATTATTCTAAAAGATATTTCTCCATACTCGTCCCCATATTTAAAAAATGACCCAAATTCACAAACAATAGAATTATTGCAAGTTGCGTTATTAAGCTCGGGAATTATTAATACCGGCCTTATTTAAATAGTGCTTGTACCCATAATTTAGAGTTATTGCAAATCATGTTGACAGTACCATTAACCTAAAAAAGGGGGAAACATTTTTAGTGGATTTTCGTTATTGTTTTGTGTTGTAGGGATTTGTTTAACAAAATTACAGAAATACATTGGAAAAAGCAAGGTTTTAAGTATTTTTACTTCTAAAAACTTTTTGATTTTGTGGTCGGCAACCGTTTGGTTAGACGAACAGTTCCGAAGTTAAAATAAGACCAAAATAAGGCACGACCTAAAACCGACATAAATAAAGCCAGGCCCTATACTTAATAAGGAAGTCCTTATCCTACTTTGCTTCTGCGCAATCTCAAATGTCAAAATAAGGCTGGTATTATTAGTGCCTGGCCTTATTTCACTGTGCAATAATTCTCTATTGCAGGCTTTCTTAGGACCTAAATTTGAATATTGCGCCAAAAAAGTCACAACACTACGTCATTGCATGCAAAGCGAACCAATTTAGAATCGGTGTTGATCCTACCTTTTTGTAATCTCTTCATCATATATTTTAATAGCCTAAAAGTTATAGAAATATGATAATTAACTTATTTTATTTTACTAAGAAAAAATGTCACTCAAAAAAATACCTAAAAAGCACGCTTGTGAAATTAAAAAAATGATATACGCCACTTAGTGATATTGAGACGATTTATTAACGGATACCCCACTTTACACATTTTTTTTTAATATTACAATATCTAAAAAAACTTAAGATCTTACCAGCTTATCTAAGTGTAAAATTAATAATTTATCAATAAATATTAAACAAATACGGTTGAATCAACCATTTAATATTTGATTTAACCTTTTCTGGTGGTTAAATACAAACAATGACCTTTGAGGATCAAAAACTGTCAACTTCTATTATTTGATTTAACTATTAGGTACAGACCTTTAAAAACCAACTAAAGTTTGTTAGAGTTAACAATAAAATTAGGTAATTTAATAACAACCATTTGTTATTTTATATAATTAAATTCGTGATTGCGACAACCTTAACACTTTTGGCGGTTAAAGTAAACAAATAATTTTCTAAAAAAACGTACTAGATTTTAAATCAGCATATTGTTGGTTGTCGAATGAAACGAACGCAGAACTTTATTTTATTGAATAAAATAAAGGGCCTGTCCAGTTGGACCGAACCGAGATGCATACGTGCGGAGCCACGACCTTTTCTTAAATATTAAAAGAAGAGTTTCGGACATCCATTGTTTTTATTACATTTATTCACACAATTCAGACACACAAGTTTTTCTGTTAGGGACCCACCGCAAGTTGAGAAATTGCCTATACTAAACAATTCCTTAGAGCAGAAGCCATAAAAGTACCTATAAAAAAGCGATAAATCCCCCACAGCCTCACGATCGATGGGGCGAGAAAAGAAAGCCTTTCTGTAAGTCAAGACTTATTAATAAGGCAAATGGCTCCTTTTGAATGAAATCAAGAATTCTGAGGGTTAAGGAGGACGCCAGAACAATATTCCAACGGGAGTCGGATTTGGGACATAAACAAAGTGTATAAATTAGAAGGGAAATGTTTATCGCGCTTTCGAATATTCCGCAACAAAGATATACGATTAACTCCTTGCATTTTTGCAGCTCTTCATAATGTTGTTCCTCTTTTCACTTCTGTATAAGCTTCTTCATATTTTTCTATTTTACATTGACCTTTTTCTGCATTTTTTTAATGGATAGACTGTTTTTGAACACTGTTTTAAATACAGGGTGGGCCACATACGTCCAAACTTTAAGGGCTAATTAAACACTAAAAATATGAAAAAAAACTTCACATAAAAAGTTGTCTTAAACGTCTTAGTTTTTGAACTACAGGTTGTTAAATATTTTAAAAAATTATTATTATTTTTTATAATTTATATTATTTATATCAATTAAGATATTTTTAAAAAAATTGGGGAAAGCCTTTATACCAAAAAACATTTTTGGCATACAAGAAAAAAATTATTTATTACCAGTGTCGTCCATGAAGGGCTTTAGGATAATATTTTTTAATAAAAGAACGGTACACCACTGAATTTTTTTAATTAAAGAAATAATAAAAATTCTTATTAGGTTTGGAACAAATTTGATCTCCTGACTTTTTATTTGATGCACGGTTTTCGCGTAAATAAATAAAAACCATTTCTCGGCATAGTCAAACTCCTATGTAAACAAGAAATAAAATAAATTTCGAAGGTTATTTTTTACTGTAAAATTTGATATTATCCATACAAAATGACAGTGGTGCCGAGTGGTGGTTTTCATTTATTTACGCAAAAACTCGTGCATCAAATAAAAAAGTCAAGAGATCAAATTTGTTCCAAACTCAATGGGCATTTTAAAAATTATTTTTATTTAAGAAAAAATCACGAAAAAAATATTTCTGGAAATGAACAAAATTGTATATTTAAAAATATACTAATATAATAATTTTTAATTTTAAACATCTTTTCTTTATAACATTTTTTGATATTAGCAAAAATACTTTACTCTTAAGCAAAAATTACATTTTTGGATAAACCTCGTAGATGATTGATACAATTTGATATCTGACGATTGCTTTTTATGTTTTGGACTATGCAGAACTTTTTATAAAAAATAACTTTTTTCATAAAATCAATAATAAAAGGTTTCCCATATGATCCCAACTTACATAGACACACTGTATATAAAAAAATTAGAATTATTTTGACACAATAATTAAGACACCCTTACCCAAAAATATTATTTCTCGGAATCGGACAAATATTTATTTTAAAAGCTAAAATTATTTAAAGTGCCTTACAGGTGCCACAGAGCCAATATAAGGGGCGGTTTGACGTCTAGGGTGCTATTATCATCATAGCACCCTCATATAAAACCATAACTAAATAAACGTACCTGTTACCTGCTCGGAACCCCACTTGATCTCTCAGCTTGACTTCAAATCTATTAATAAACACACCTGTCTCATCCCTTGACAGGGGCGCAGGTAACGTTTTATTTATGAATAATAATATACTTTTTAAATAAAAAAATAAATGGACGGGCGGGGCGTTCCGAATTTCATCAAAATCTGGGCTGTTTTATATTGAGGCGAAAAAATATTACAATTGAATTTCTAAAATATAAGGATTTGGAGGGGTTAAGGGGTCCCAAAGAAAAACATTTTAGGACCTAAAAGAAAATCCCACTTTCCTCTTAGAGGAGCACCAGAAAAAAGTTTGAAGACAAAAAAATGTACCCACTTTACAGAAACATTGTGTTTCTTATTTCAGCTTTTTTAGTTCCTATCAACAAAGGGCCCCCTTTCCCAATTTAACCAATAATTTTACTGTTTTCTACCACTAATTTTTGCTTACACACATTTGGGGCCACCTATAGCCCAGGGGCCCTGTATCATTGGTACGGCGGTAGCTACAACCCTGAGTAAACATCTTTAAATTAAAACCAAAAATAAAATACATGACTTTTAGAAATGCATCTAATTTGAACTAATATTAGGTATTTATTATTTAAACTATGACACGAAAATTATGATTGTCATAAGATAATATACAGGGTGATTTTTAAGTTGGCACTCTCCTTTTAACACTGTATAAAATGCAAGAAAATAGGAAAACAATTTTGAATGGAATTGAGTCGAAAAATGCTTTATTTAGATACAAGGTGTTAAAGTTTTTAAGAAAAACTTCCTACCGCCACAGATATTTCCACATAATTTAGTATACTTCTTTTGACCATCACATTACATGTTTTGTTGTAAAAGTTTTTACAATTTTTTTACCATTGGAGCTGGAACAAAATTTTTTGTATTGATTTTTTTTCAAGAAAAAATTGGTACGTCACTGTTTTTTTTCAAATCAATAATATTTTTGATTTTTTTTTACTTTAAAGTTAATTTGATTTCTTTATATTTCTATTTGTACAACACACGGTTTTTGATGCACGGCAAAATCGCTAAAATAAAACATACACCAATTATTGTATTATACGCACCTTTAAAGCACACTTTGTGACCCGTGGGGAATGGCCGTGGGTAAAGTTTCATATTACCTGTTTAAAATCGCATTACTAATGTAAACATTACCTAATAGTTGTTAAAAAATATCATTGATTTATAGTATTCTATAAATCTTACTGTCAATGCCCTACTGAAATTGCAATCAGTCAATTCGACATTGAGTTTTACTTGTTAATTCTGGTTAGTATGCAAGTAAAGCCGCGTACAGACTTGTGTAATGTAACGTGCAACGCAACATGCAACGTAACATGCAATACAACAAAGGATCTTAATGTCGTTGCTGCAACCTCCTCTTCAAATAGGCATATCCTCATTTTAAACGAATTTGTAGACCAACGAAGTTTTAGTGCAAGATCTTTTTTATTTGAACATATTTCTCGGGAAAAAAACTGAAAAACCAAAAGTTGTTGTCCCTGGTAGAAAACTCAGCTGTTTGATAAAAGAGGTTTTACAAAATTAATTTAACTTAATAACAACATTCAATTAATTAAAGTATTTGTTCTGTCGTCTCCGCATTTCACGTTGGCTTTCCACTGTTTCTTACAACACTCAAAAACTTTTAAACGGATACTGCGAACCCACATCGAACTCCTTTGTGTTCCGCAAAAAAACCGACACCTGCAGAGATCACGACGAACGTTCCAGCGCGCATCACGCGCAACTGTCCAAACGTGCGGATCTTGTTGCGTTGCATGTTGCATTACACCCGTCTGTACACGGCTTAAGCTTTAAAATAAATAGGAATAATTCCTTACTGTTGCAATAGTAGGTATACAAAATGTAATCTCCGTCTTTGGACAATTTTTAATACCTAATGTCACAAATAAAACAATTTTTATTTTTAAAATAAATAATTTATTTGATTTTTATTGATTTGGTGTCAAATAAACTTAGTAATTCATAAAATTAAATTAAGTTGTTACTTTGTCTAGTAATATTTTACGACTATAGACACAACACATATGTTATTGTCATTTAAACAATAGGTGTTTCATTTAAAAATAAAAAAGCCAACTTTATATCCATGCCAACATGATCACTCATCACTTTAAACAGTGTGTGGGTATATGGCACCATCTGATCTTTTACTTAACATAGCTCGAATTCTTTAAATGTATAACAGACCCTGGAATACGGTGTTTAATATTTTATACGTTGACTGCCGAATTGAATTTCAGGATAGTGCCCGCTGCTCCGAAGTAGTTTTATTAAAAGTTTTATGAATTTTTAACATTTTAGATAACTATTAACAAAAACATAAGTCGTAAAATATTACCAAACCAACTTATACGATGTTAATTCCACGCCGCACCAACAGATTCCCCTTAAGAAACGCATGGTAGGTGTGCATATTCTGTAGATACATGGACTGATATCAAGTCTGCTTGTAAATAATATATATACACATGGCGCGGTGGGCCAGTTGTGTGTGAATAGTATCATAGAGTAAGGAAATTATAAGAGTTATCATGGAATAGCCTATTTAAGGACAGGTCATGTGAAAACTCCCAATATAATTTTATTCGTTTCTCGTTGAAATACCGCCAGTTAGTCATTTCAGTAAGCTTACTTGTCTCCCCACAGCTGATGTTACACGAGGCGAGGCTTCGACCGACGCATTTAAAGTGTAAACTGGCAAAAATGACAAGCCTGCCGCCAGGCAGCGCTGAGCCTGCCGCAAAAGCGGTACGAAAATTTTAGCATGCCATGGTTTCTCTTATCCGTAGGTATGTTACTTTATCATAGTATGTTTAGTGGCAGTCAACGTGTTAAATATACAGGGTCATCCAAATTAGGCGTCCGCATTAGTAAGTTTTTGTTGACGGTCAAACTACAGAATTGCTTAGATTGGCAAACTAGTTGCATTTTTGAGAATGACAATTAAACAATTAACAATCGAATATTTAATAGTAAATTAGTATTTTTTAATGAAACACCCTGTATATTGTATCACCATTAAAAAAATATTTTAAAGGGTCTAAAAAGTACCACATTTGATATATCCCACTTTTATTTGTGTCGGAAATATGGCTATCATCAGGAGTTTGAGAGTAAAATACAAAAAACCTTGATTGTATCACCATTGAAAATACAGGGCGATTCAAAAATCGATAACAAAACTTAAGGAGGTGATTCTACTTGACAAAATAAGGGTAGAGCTTTATATAAACTTTTTTCAAAATGTCATTCGTTTCCGAGTTACAAGCCGTCAAAGTTCAATTTTTATTTTGGTTTTTTCGCCATATTGCATTTATTTTTTAACCAATTCAGTTGATATTTGGCACATAAATCGAGCTTTGCAGATTCAAAAATTTTAAAACAAAAGTCCTTTTTTAAATACCGCCAGAGGGCACTTTACCTAAAACTTAAAATTTATTTACATCATAACTTTTTATTTTAACAGATATCGCAAAGCTGGGGGCGCCATTTTATAGACAATTGAAAACTTAAAAAATACGGTACTCTTCATTAAAGTCGATAAACCTCACCGTTTAGGCACCAATAGACATCAAAGCTTTCATCAATTTCAATCAAATTACCTACAAACATACAGGGTGTCCAGTAACTCAACCGACAAACTTTACGGGGCGATTCTACAACAGAAAATAAGAAAAAAACTTCATATAAACATATGTCCTAAACGTCTTAGTTTTGAACTACGGTGTGTTAAATATTAAAAAAAAACTTTTTATTTTTAATTTTTACCACCCATTAGTTCAAAAACTAAAACGTCTAGGACATATGTTTATATGAAATTTTTCCTTATTTTTTGTTGTAGAATCGTTTGGTTAAGTTTGTCGGTTGAGTTACTGGACACACACACACTGTATGTATGTAGGTAAATAAATTTTAAGTTTTAGGTAAAGTGCCCTCTTTTTATTTCTTAACTTAAAAAATGATCCAAAAACCAACTTGTACAGTGACCTTTCAAGTTTTTTTCTGTTATAAAAATTACACAAAACAATTTTATTAACAGAATACATTGACATAACTTGGATTTTTAAAATGGGACACCCTGTATATTATACAACCATTAAAAAGGGCTTTTAAAGAGCTTTACAAAAATACTACATTTAATCTATTTTTAATAGTTTCGGAAATATGACCATTTAAATCTGAAAAATATTAAATGTAATTTCCACTATACCTACTTACAGGACTAAGTGACTGTACATATAATGGAAATTATATCTATTATTTTTCAGATATGGATAGAGATAAATGGTCATATTTCCAAAGTCAATGTATTCTGTTAATAAAATTATTTTGTGTAATTTTTATAACAGAAAAAAATTGAAAATTCCCTGTACTAGTTGGTTTTTGGATCACGATTACCTAAAAAAATATATTTATAAAAAGTTTAGGTTTAGATATTAGGTTTTTACATTTTTTCAGAAGTAGTATGAAAAAATTAGTAGAAAGTCACATACAACGGCAATCCAACTTGGTATATTTGTTGAAATTTTGTTATTTTGAGTGATTTTTCTAATTTTCTACTTTAAAAAAATCTGTCATGAAATCGACGCATCAAAATTCGGTTTTAGTCTTTCAAACACTTACTACTTAACTACAGTGAATGGACTTTTAAAGCAATATTCATATTTTTTCAATTCTGTCACCGTATTTTCAATTTTTAGGTGCAAATTCGGTACGTTTGCACTAATTTAGAAAGATAAAGATCTTAAAGTGAAGTGTTTGATGTACGAATAGTATAAGTACCTTTACAATTTTACATCTGTTAAAAAATTATTTACACTTATTAATGTAAATAATCATAAGCATTTTTAGATAATTATAAAAATTAACATCACCTATTTTGGAAGTTTTTAAGTCTTCGAAAAAATGTCTTTTTGACACTGGCCGCTGGTAATTAGAAATGGTTATGAAGTAGAGTTTGTAAGTTGAGAGATCTTGTTGGTGTTTTTTCCGTAGTTTTTGCAAAATGACAGATGTTTTAGTAGAAATAAAGTCAGTAAATAGGTATTTGACCTTTTTGATATTGACATCAACCAAAATAAGGTTCAAACACTGCTTTTTGAAGCCCTTCCCTATTAGTTAATAAATTGGTATCTTATTTAAAACCCTTCTTCACAACCTCGTTCTTAATAACCCTTAAACCATTTTTCAATGTTCTTGGGGATGGGGTGTTTACCTCCTCCCCCCTCTTATCCACGCCAGTGCCCAAATATGATATCACAGTGCCAATTTCACCCCAGCCATTAGATTAGATTAGATTAGAATAGGGCCGGGATAACCCATGCACTGAAGTCGCTCGGCTTATTGTGCGCCCTGTCTTTTTACGTCTGAATGATGTCAGCCAGACGGGACCTACAGCCTAACGTGGGTTCCGAACCACGGTCCTATAAGCGACAACTTAAGACCTCGTCCCCACCCAGGGGCACTACTGAACCTACCAACTGAGTGGGGTCCGCATGTCTACGGTTGCGCAGGACACGGCAAAGTGTGTTCCGGCGCCCTGGTCCTTTGGTGGCCTTCAGCGTCGATACATTTTGCACTTTGTCCGTCTGGTGTTGAGCTTAACCACTAAATTTCCGACCAACTTATAAATAAGTATTTGGCCTCAGCAGGATTCGAACCCACCTCACGTCCGTTGTGCGCTCAACGACCCAGCGATTGCAAACGGTCCATTACCCGGTACAGCCACTTTAATAAGTCCTGTAAGGCAGGCGAAATTATTCAGTGGAGTGGGTCCAGCTGAAAGACACGAAAAGCAGGAATTCTTTGTTTTAACTGTCGAAAAGGGGAGATCTCTTTTTCATATCTACCATTGACATGTTAATGTGTCAAAGTATCACATCAGTGGTCCTCTTTTAAGATACGGATATTTAAAAAATATATACAGGGTGACTCAAAAATCGATCAAGAAACTTAAAGGGGTAATTCTACTTGACAAAATAAGGGTAGAGCTTCATATAACTTTTTTCAAAATGTCATTCGTTTTCGAGTTACAAGCCGTCAAAGTTCACTTTTTATTTTGGTATTTTCGCCCTATTGCATTTATTTTTTAACCAATCCAGTTGATATTTGGCACACAAATCAAGCTATGCAGATACTAAAATTTTACGACAAAAGTACTTTTTTAAATACCGCCAGAGGGCACTATACCTAAAACTTAAAATTTATTTACATCATAACTTTTTTCATTTGACAGATATCGCAAAGCTGGGGGCGTCATTTTACAGACAATCAAAAACTTTAAAAATAAGGTACTCTTCATTAAAGCCGATAAACCTCACCGTTTGGGCACCAATAGACACCAAAGTTTTCATCAATTTCAATCAAATTACCTACATACATACAGGGTGTCCAGTAACTCAACCGACAAACTTTACGGGGCGATTCTACAACAGAAAATAATAAAAAATACTTCATATAAACATATATCCTAAACGTCTTAGTTTTTGAACTACGGTGTGTTAAATATTTAAAAAAAACTTTTGTCTTAAAATTTTAGAATCTGCAAAGCTCGATTTGTGTGCCAAATATCAACTGGATTGGTTAAAAAGTAAATCCAATATGGACGAAAAAACCAAAATAAAAATTGAACTTTGACGGCTTGTAACTCGAAAACGAATGACATTTTGAAAAAAAAATTATATAAAGCTCTACCCATATTTTGTCAAGTAGCCCCTTTAAGTTTCGTGATCGATTTTTTAATCACCCTGTATTTTAACGATATTACGGGTGACCTGGCAATACCTTCTAAGTGATTTCCCACTTTTTTGCAGGAGGAACAAAAAACTGTTTATTCTGCTACTCCTTCAATAATTGCATTAATTTTTGGAGCAGTGTTTATAGTATGTTAGCTATACCGTTGTAGAAATAAGATTTTTTGGTTTTTGCTGTATTTTTGAGCAACAAATTAAATCTGTAAGAATGTAAAATTTTTGAAAAGAATGGCAGATAAAAGGTTTTGCTAGGCCAGGTCACCGCAAATAATTTTATTTATTTGCCAAAATGTATAATTTCTGAGCAAAAATATATGATAAAAAATAATACACTTAATTTCAACGGAATAAGTTACAGTTAATATTGTTAAAATACAATTATATTTCTTAAAAGCCATTTTTAAAAATATTGTACCTTGTAAAATAATATGTCTATAAGACACCATTATCCGGTGGAGTGCAAAGTCCTCTTTACTAAACTATTTGTATGAGCTTTTTAATGTCGCTTACTTCAGCAGGAATCTACTATTGGCGATTCGCATTATATCAGTAAATTTGGTACTTAAAAACAATCAAAGTGTGGGGTCTTAACAATGGTTTAAAATTTTAAAAGTTAGAACAGAAATAATTTTGGGGGGTATACACGGTCAGGCAAACCTGAAACGCACTTGCATGAAAGCAAATGTCAAATGAAGCCTTGGCTACACACGATTCAGTTGTACCTGTCAGTTCTGCGTCAGTTTTCCCAGCTGGTGGCGTGATCAACTTTAACATAAGCGTGATTCGGCGACAAGATGTTTTTAATTTTTGTCAATGTATTCATTACTTTTAACTTTCCAAAAGCAGGGATAAACTTGGTATACATATCTATAAAATCACGCAATACATCTTCCCGACGCCAAAGAGCCATTTTGTTAACTCAAAACCAACAATATAACCCCGTAAACGAAGTCCCTAAACTGAAACGTTAACTGACGTGTCCTACACATGCACAAGTTTGCACGACGCGCGCCACGAAATATCAGAATCGGACCTCGAGTCGCATGCCAAGCCAGATATGGCAGTTTTTTAATACACACGGTCAAATTTGCGCGCGAGCTTTGGCTTTTTTGACAGATGTGACAGTTTTGCATGACCGTGTATACCCCCGGATAGATTTAAACAGCCCACAGATTATGCAACTTGTTCTACAACTAAAGTAGATTCGACCCAAGGAAAATAAACTTTTTAGTCCGAAAATATAGGTTATGTTTGTGACGTCACCTTTTTGCCACAATATTTTTTATCTGACAAAATAAACCAATACTTGCATACCATAAAATCACTAAAAAAACATAAAAAAACATTGTATCTTACCCTTAATAATGATTTAAACGTAAATTCCCTCTAAAAAAATATCCAAAGGCAGAAGCAGTCATAGGGGGACATTAGATGCCACATCGTTTCTATTTCATTGTATTTCATACAGGTGTAATGGCAAATATGGGCATTTTGGGTATTTATTAATGATAGGGCCACCCCTCGGAAAGTCGATATGACCGCCCCTGTCCAAAGGTCAGTGACCCCTGATTACAGGTTTTAAAATTATCTGTAACTGCAGTAATAACTACTCATTTTAACTATAAATAGTAAAAACTAAACATATATAAAAGTCAATTACTAAAAAGCAAAAAAATAATACCAAACCTCGAAAAAAACCTTCCAGTACGATTGTAAACAAAGAATTAAGGGAAAAGATTACGTCACAAAATTTACCGAACATAGGCTTAAATGGGATCGAGCGTTCCTTATTAAAAAGTTTATTTTCCTTTGATTCGACCGTCGAAACTACAATCCTTAAGGGTCTGGCCACACATAACCGCACCAATGCCGCACCGAGCCCGGACTCACAATGATAGAGGCAATTGGGGCAGATTAATTCGAAAAAATTCAAAAAGCACTTTTCATACCCTCAAAAATATAAAAAGCATTTTTGTCAAGCTAAGTCTATTATTTTATGATAATAAACAGATTTTCCTACTTATCTCTGTTTCTTTTTATCCAAACTTTAAGTGTAGTAATAGGTAGTATAAGTAAAACTATGTTACCTTATTCTTTTATTTTACGATCAGGTGAAACTTAAAGCGTTGTATAACAGACTTATATTACTGCAATTGTATTAAATACGTAACGTTTTGCACTGTATTCTCCTACATTTCACCAGTGAGACGCACGGCTGCGGGCTCGTTGCGGCTATGAGCGGCCAGACCTTAATGTGTGGGGTGAAAACATTACTTAAAAAGGAAACATTGTAGTAGGTAGGCTTGGACACCCGATGGTTCAAGCAGACACCGATTACCTGGAAGTTTTTATCTGGGTTTGGGTTTGATTTACTTATTAGCAATTTTGCATTTTTGTTGTGACTTGCGTGTTGCGTTTTTAACTAAACAGTAGCCTAAATAATTGTAAGTAAACGAGGAAAACAGTTCTGTTTAGTTTACTAAACAAAATAATAACATAATCCCGTTTTATTACTAATAATATTATCGATATTCGTACCTATTCGAAAGAGGTCAGGTGCCGTAAACATGCTGGGAAGCAATTTACATATAAGTCGTTAGAGCAACCAAAAAGGTTGGGAACAAATTTTCCTAATACTTTTAATTCGGCAACCAATTTACATGTGCCCGTTAACGGTTACCACAAACCGTTAGCTAGGGTTGCCATCCATCCAGATATATCGGGACTGTCAGCGTTATTCAGTATTAATTATGTCCCGTTCTGCCGCGCTCACTGCTTATTTCGTAGACAAAGCCTAAAGTTATGATTTCGATGACCGCGGCAGGCAGCTAACCGCCGACGCAACCGGCAGACCCATTTATATTTCGCTTTCGCCTTGGGGAGTAATGAGTAGTGTTGCTCGTAATATAAATGGCTCTACCGCTTGCGGCAGAACCATCTATATAACAGCAACGCTACTCGTTACCACCCAAGCTGAAAGTGAATATGAATGGCGCTTGCGTCGCGGTCGGCGGCTAGCTGCCTGCTGCGGTTCTCGGAATCATACCTTAAGAAACAAAAGCAAATATCTTTATTTGTTTTTACTCTAATGTAAATCGTAACATAATTTTAATTTCCTATAGAGAAAAACTGCTTCAAAATTATTCAGTTAAGCCTGGTTGAACTCATTTTAACTGGACTAACATTCAATTATATAGACTAAATTTCTAATGGAGCCGTAAAGTCCGCACTTCGCATTGTTTTCTATTTTTGTGTTGTCACCGTAATAACATAATAGCCAGTATAATAGTCATAAGCTTCGCAACGTCATTTATTTGTTTCTATAAATACGCGTCGTTGGCACTTCTGCTATACGTGAAATTATTATTGGACATTGTTACGTCTATTTTAACGGATACATTTTGTAAAGGTGGCTTTATCCAGATCCGGATAAATGCCATAAAATAAAAATTAGAAATAACATACAGATTGTCCACGGATGGGGTTTACAAGAGGACAAATGGACAAAAAACATTTTTCGAGAAAAAGTTATTCTTGATAAATATTTTTGCTTCTTAAAAAATATGATTCGTGCGAAGTAAAAATATTGATTTTATACACAGGGTAAATAAAAATGACAAAGTAAATATATCAAATGTGGTATTTTTAATGGCGTTTAAGTATACATTTCAATTGGTGATGAAATAGACAGAGTGTTCCATTGAAAAAACCCAACTTTATCTTATAACTTGAAAATTAAAGTCAATGAAAAAAATATAGGTACGCATCTAAATTCTAGGAAAGAAAAATCTAAACCGTTTCTATTTAATTTTTTTTCTGTCTCTAATATTAAGCGTGTTACAAGTTTCTGGCCAAATTGACAAAATTTAAAACAACGCTGTATCTCTAAAACGAATCAAGTTAGCCATGATTTATTTTTACCGCTGAATTTGTTTAAAAATTCAAATCGAGATTGTGCAATCAGATTTGTTTTCAGGGGCGGTCATATCGACTTTCTGAGGGGAGGGGGTCATAGACCGAGAAAAAGTGTGTGAGGTGCCAAGAAACAAAAATCTTGACAAAAACAAAATTTTTAAAAAAATTTTGAAGAGCAAAAAAACTCCCACTTAGCTATTGGCCCTGATAATATTCCATTATACATTTTTAAAGGTTTAGTTGGCTTTCTAACAAATCCACTAGAAGTTTTATACAATCTGGCTCTTAAAACATGCACTTTTCCAGATTTGTGGAAAGAAGTAAACATTTGTCCTGTTTTCAAGAATGGCGATAGAACAGATATTTAAAACCACAGACCTATCGCAATATTATCTGTCCCAGCTAAAATATTTGAAACCATAATTTATAAAAATAATTAAAAATCAGTTTTTAGAAGAGTAACTTTATTCCAACATGGTTTTTTGATAATAGATCAACTCTCAGTAACTTAATTAATATTACTCAATATATATCAGAAAATCTAGACAATAGATTTCAAGTTGATGTTATATACACAGATTTTGCTAAGGCATTTGATAAAGTATCCCATACTATCCTCTTAGATAAACTACAAAATGAATGGGGCTTTCATCCCAAATTGGTAAAATTGTTTTCCTCATATCTGGAAAATAGGCAACAGAGAGTGGTAATAAAAGGCCTCCACTCCATCACTAAAAATATTTTACGACTACCTCAGGTGTCCCTCAAGGCTCCAACTTGGGCCCACTGTTGTTTCTGCTATTTATTAATAACATAGTTAAAGATATATTAAATTGTGGTGCCTTATTATTCGCTGATGACCTTAAATTATACTTAAAAATTAGGAATATTAACGATTGTCTAATAGTTCAACAAAACTTAGATAAATTAGTAGAATGGTCAAATAAAAACGGTCTAAAACTTAATGCATGATACTTATTTATATTAAATTTTAGACCGTTTTTATTTGACCATTCTACTAATTTATCTAAGTTTTGTTGAACTATTAGTAGCAGTAAGCAAAAAAAAAAGGCCCTTACTTCTCACTTTTCAATTCCATGATCACCTCTCGGACCAGCCCTGAGGGAGGGCAATATCATCATTAAATGCCCAAAATGCCCATATTTGCTATTACCTATGTATGAAATACAAAGGATGTGGCATTGGCTCTGACCGCCCCTGTTTGTTTTACCTCTTTTAGTTTTCGCTTTACCCTGCAAAGTTAACGAAAAGGCGCCACCCTGTACATATGTACTATTTTTCTCCGATCAAAATAATTCTTTAATTTTCGTTCCAGGCAGCCTAAAATATCAACTCTTTTGGTTTATTAAATATAAACATTAAAATTATTTGATCTTGGTATAATACGTCACACATACGTATGACATTGTCATGTATTGTTGATTGACTTCGCGAATATTAAAAGCATAGGAAAGGTAAGGGTCCGGAAATAGTTATTTTCCTAATAAGTGCCCAAAGTGATACTTTTCCGCACGCGACTTCCGTTGCCCGACGCGAAGCGGAGTTCGGGCAAGTGCGGAAAAGTCACTTTGCGCAAGCTTTAGGAACAAAAGTTTTCCTACGAGCGTCAGATAATACCAATATTAAAGCAATGATTATTTTTTTAATTATGTTTAATCTGAAAGAACTACTACAACATATTTATAAATGGGAATTATTTGTTGATAACATTTACAACAAAGGAACAGTTATTAGCATATTGTAAATTAATTGCCGAACTTAATTTCATTTAGCGGGTGGCTTATGGAAGCGCTTATTGTACGGCTTGATGAAGGTTGACTAAGCTCAGGAAGGGAGTTGTTCATGGTCAATATTTTATTCGACATATCCTTTTTCTGATTTGTGGAATCATCAATGTAGCTCTCAGCTACAGCCGTTGATTTCCAGCCCCAAGTCGCTTGACATTGGTAATTCCTTCTCCAGAATCCGCTAACATAGATACTATGACGCCTTTTCATTAAAAATGCTTCTTTGTATTGAAATTAATTTGTGCAATTGCTTGTTCATATGGAAACGAAGAAAAAAACTGACGTGTTAAAATCACCAAGATTACATATTGTTGCTTGACTTGTCATAATCATTTATTATTATTATACAGGGTAATTAAAAAAATGTTTTTTTTTTGTGTTTTAGTTGAAATATTATAAATTACGAAGTAACAAACAAAAAAGAGAATAAACTAAAACTTGCAATGGCTTTGTATATTGCATGAAATAGCCTACAATTACTAAAATACATATAAATCTTGCTCATCTGTAAGATTTTAGAGAAGTGAAGTGAAACTTTGCGCACTCAAATGCGTGCGGAAGGGTGGACTTTTCCGCACGCTTGTAGGAAATATATTTCCGGCCATGGCCGGAAATGTATATCGCCTACCAACGCCTTCTACCTACAAAAATAATGCATTTTGAAAGTAATATAACGTATTGAAAATATGTAGATTTCCGTCTGATCGGAAATAAGCCTAATTTTTCAACCTCCAAACCACCACTTGGGTACTTTAAGTTGAGGAGAGTATTATTATTTTATTACCATTTAAGGGTTATAATTTTTACGCGAAAAATATATTTAATTAATGTATTTTGCAATAAAATTTTCACCCATTTGTCATGCCGTGTCTGATTGCGATAGGTCGTGATTTAGTTGCCATAATAAAGTGTAAATGATTTATCTCATATAAAAAAATTGTTACAAATCGCCGTGTGGGCCTTGTGGGCGAAAAAATGTTACTTCCCAATAAAGTAACTTGTATACGTGTGTGAGTCACGTTCATTAATTATATTATTTAAAAAAACATTAATTAAAAAGAAAGTTAATCAGTGATTATTGGTTTCATATTGAATGTTTTGCAACAAAAACGGTAACAGAAACACCTAAACACATGCTACTCTTTTTACTCATTTAAAAGCAACTGGTCCCCACCACGTGCCCTCTGATTTTCCTTTATTTTTTGTCTTTCATAATATATTTTATGTCTTACCCATCAGTTATTGATCTGTAATACCTTAGAAACGGAATATGTTATGGTAGCAATAATACCTGCTATCACACCTAGGGCATTATAAGCGGGCATTATGATAATGCCCGCTTATAATGCCCTACTGCGCTAATATGGAAATTTGATTGCTTATCCAATTTTATTTCTCTCACAATAATGATCAAGTTTATACAAACATACATATGTATTAAAATAAAATTAATAACTTACCAGTTCCCGAAAATATGCCATTAAAATGGTTTCGGTTATTTGAAGAATTGCGTTCGCATCTTTCCAAATACCAAATATGCCATACTCCCGATCATACTGTTGCTTGATTTAACTGGCAAAAGATTTTCGGTCGCTTTTATGGCCTTTTCTTTTATATTTTGTGGAATCTCTTCCATTTTGAGCAAATCGTTAAATAAAAAATGCCAACTGACTAACTGATAGAAACATCAAAGTCAAAATTAACATCAGTCATTATCTACTTACGTATACAGGTACAGGTGCAACTTATTTTTTATATTGCGAATAAATAATGTAATTAGTCATTGAAAAACTCTTTTTGGGTAAAACATAAAGCATTGTATGTACCACGGGCTTTACTGGACTATAATGCCCATCAGGTCAAAATCGACCTTCAGGGCATTATAGTCCTAGTAACGCCCTTGATACATAAATAGCTATAACCGACTTCAAAAAAGGAGAAGGTTATATGTTAGACACCTATGTTTTTTTTATTTTAGATACCTATGTTTTCTTTTATTAGGATCGCGAAAGATACAGGTTCGACTTATTTTTCAGGCAAAGCTGCCTCAAGGTAGTAATGTCAAAATATTTTTATTTATCATGTCGTTGTCATTTAGCTAACAGTTCATATTTTTAATTATTTGCGTGTATTTTATGTTGGTGGGTCAGGTGGTTCCGTTTATACCCAACCTATACCTTTAAGGGATAGCATTGCCGTTTTGGACGAAGAGTTTACGTGAGAAAAAAGGGTACTAGGTAGTACTGTTTTTAGTAGTATGGTCACCGATTAAATGTTAATAATAAAAAACGAATAATAGTAAAATAAATATTTTTAAAGAAAATTAAACCGACTTCAAAAAGATAAATAAAACTTACTAAAAATGTTTAAAAAATGATTAAACAATTAAAAAAAAAAAGAAGTTGGGACTACAACATATGGCATTTAGTAGTTTAGTAAAATGTTATTACCCGACTACATTTTTCTAAATTCTTTGGTTTATTATTTTTAAATTTTTAGCTAGAATTTGTTTATCTTTTCAAAATCGGTTTATTATGTTTTTTTATTTTATTTATACAGGGTGGCCATTTAAAAACGAAACGGAGCTAATTTTGGGCACACCAGGTCATTAAGAGGAAAACGCTCGGACCCTTCAATTTTTGAGTTTAGGAAAAAACATTTTTTTTTAACTTTCACCACCTAAATTTTAACCCTTTAGCAGGGGTAAAACTTACCCTCAAAATCTTTAATGGAAAGAGGGGTCGAGTGATACCTTATTTTAAAGGTCTCTTGACCCTTTTACAACTGCCAAGTTTAAAGTTTCTGCTATTATTTTTCGTGATACGACAGTTTGTGAAAATTTTCATTAAAAAACGAAATAGAGCTGATTTTGCACACTACACGTTATTTAAGGAAAAACGCTCAGACCCGTTAATTTTTGATTTTAGAGAAAACATTTTTTTTAACTTTCACCCCTGAATTTTAACCCTTTAGCAGGGGTAAAACTTACCCTCAAAAAATCTTAAATGGAAGCAGAGGTCAAATTTGGCAGTTGTAATCAGGGTAAAAAGATCTTCAAAATAAAGTATTACTCGACCGCTCTTTTCTCTTAAGATTTTGGGGTAAGTCTTACCCCCGCTATAGGGTTGCAATTCAGGGGGTGAAAGTGACAAAAAATGTTTCCCCTAAAATCAAAAATTGACGGGTCCGAGCGTTTTTCCGTAAATGACCTGGTGTGTCCAAAATTAGCTCCGTTTCGTTTTCAAATGGCAATCTTGTATAATTAAATTAGATGAAAAATATTAACCATAACCGATGTAACTGCCCTATTTTAAACCATATTTTTGTCTTTTAAAGTAAACTTACCTTTTATTTTTAAATCTGAGAAAAAAATAGAAGCGGTTTTAAAATTACATTTACATTTGTAAATGGCTTTAGTGGAAAAACGCAATAGCTTTAAATTGTTCCAAAATCTTTGGAATTTTGATACTTATCCCGTTTTTTTAAATTTAATAAGTCCTAAGTATTTTGTCAAAACGCCGTAGCATTCTTTATAAGAATCTATCTCGTGTTTTAATAGAAAATATGAAAAGTGACACATCTGTGTTGTATATTAGTTCACCCCTCCGATTTAGCACTCACAGTATGTTGTCTTTGTATCAATTATAGGAAATCTTCCTAAGTATTTGCTGAAGGGTAATAAAACACATGTGCGGATCTTAGTCATCAAAAAATGTACATGGCTTTTTGTTCTACAGGGTGCTTTAGTATATTGGTTGACATTCTTGATATAAGCCGTAGAATATTTTGAGTATTGTATGATTCTAGTTAAAGGAGCAAAGTAAATAAGTAGTTCCTTCACTAAGGATATTTTTATTGTTTGCATTTTTTTGCCAAATGCAATATCTATAGTATATTACATTTCACACGAGTGAGAATATTGTAGCACGAGGCGTTAGCCGAGTGTGACAAACCCACGAGTGTAAGAAAGTAATTTTCACACGAGTAATGTTACACTATTTTTCCTACGACCACAAATTATTCACCGAAAAAAATTTAAGTTTGTCTTTACAGAAAAAATAAAAAAAAATTAGAACTTTGCAACACTAGAGTGATTTTTACTTTGTAACACTAGTGTGATATGTACTTTTCCTCACTGCTATATTATACTGTTTTGACAATATTTTTACATCGAAAATCACATACCTAGCACGGTCAAGCGGCAAGGCTGCCTCTATAAAGAGCGTGCTCAAAGGTGGGTGGAAGATTTTTAATTTGATCTACTTACCTGACAACCCTGTGCCACTGAGCGAACAGTTAGTGAAAGTTGTTTTTTGTGGTTATGTCTAGTTTTGTTTATGTTTTTATTTTTTCGGAAATTTTATTATTACTCTTTTTAATATTAGAAGAAAGCTTATACTATGTATTAACTTAACGTTAATAAGATGATTTTCGCTAATTTGGGTTTTACTGTTTAAGGTAGGTAAAAGTTTTTTTACTGTCACTACAATAAATATGTCACTTGCAAAACCAATAGCAGTTTTTAGAATGACATCATAATATATATCACACGAGTGTTGTAAAGTACTGTGCAACACTAGTGCTGTAAAGTACTTTGCAACACTAGTGTGATATAACGCATTTTCTATGCATTAAACCAGTGCGCTATTTGCTATTTTCAGAAGTGGTCGTAGGAAAAATGGGTTTTTAGTTTAAAGTATTTATCCTTCTATTTTTTTGTAACCAGTGTAATTGATATTTAATAGTTTAATAATTTTTATTTTAGAGTTATAACTTTGCTTATAGCCTATAACTTATTGTTGGTTGGGGACCCACTGCCGTATTAACCATTAGGCTGAAATATTCGCCAGACAGGGGAGTAATAGGAGGCGCTAGACAGTGGAGTTTTAAAAAAGTTTAGGTCGGTGTGGGGATTTTTGGTAACTAATTTCTCTGTGAATACGGTGCTTTGGAATGAAATAGGCGCGAAAAGGAGGGAATGACCATTTTTTTTGGTCATCAAATTTTATTTTGAGTGGTGAAGTATGGCGCCTGGCACAATGAGCGCTACGGAGGAAAGGACCTTTTTTTGGTGGAAAATAAGCGCTCCGGAAATTCTAGCCTAGGGCGCCTCAAACAGTTAATACGGCCCTGTGGGGACCATGACCATACTTAGCATTTTTTAATTTTGAAAATTTATAGATAAAGATATTGAAGATATTGTTCCGTATTACCCCGTATAAAAACACGTATCGTCGTTTTTGTTCCTTTATTCTGCCGTCAAACGGAAAAACGCTGTATGTACATAAATAGGATTATAATTTTAAACATACGGTGTTTTTCTGTTGGACGACAGTATTAACAATGAAACGTAACTATGGTTACAATTACTACAAAATCTTTAGTTGTCAATGTCTTGAAGTTAAAAGTATACAAAGATCAAAACTATACTAACTATTCAGAGGTTTTCCATCGCCCTTTTATAGTAACATAAAATAGTCTAGAATAGTATAGAAATTTCCCGCGAATTCTTTTAATACAGAATCAAATAAAAGTTTTTGAAAACCTTTAAAAATGATAAAACCACTTGGAAAAACTAAGGTAAACTATTTAAATACATTATCGAACTAAATTAGATATTCCTGACTTTATACAATTCTATAAACTAAACACGTATTTTTAAAGTCCGTAACACTATTTACTAAAAATACCCTTTAGAAATTCCAGTTAGGTTACGAAAACGATACCAAGGGTCAAGCGGCAAGTGTGAGAGCGTTATGCCGTTAGGAAAGGTTATGTTAACATAAACATCAAAGGCAGCAGATCTTTATGTTAGCATAGTTCTCTCACACTCTCCGCTCTTAGGTCTTCGCTCTTCGCTCTTAGGATGAAAGCAATATATTACTGTTTCAGAATAAAAACCATAATGAATCCACCAGTTGTAAATAAATAATAACAAATTACTTATAAAAAGTAAAAAGTCAAATAAAAAAATTACACGATATTTTATTCATGACTGGTGAATTCATTAAGGTATGTATGTGTCAGGTATGCAACGATTTTACAAATGGTTTTTCCTAAATAACTTTTAATTGGCCTATTACAAAATATCGAAATTTAGTGTGTGAGCTTATTTTATCAATGTCTACAATTTTATTGTAAAATCAATAGACGAGCCAATATTTAAAGGGATCAACATTGTCTGACAATGCACCACACGGTATATCTGAAGAGATAATAAAAATTTGATTACTGAATCGAAAACTACAGAATTAATCCAACAAAGTGTTATGTTTTGTTTATTTTGTACCGAAAAAAATTAAAAAGTTAAATGGGTGTAAATTTATATGTGTAACTTGACACCCAGTACTTCAAATGTGACTTTCTATCGAAATCTGTAAGAAAATATACAGGGTGATCCAAAAATAGATCACGAAACTTAAGGGGGTAATTCTACTTGACAAAATAAGGGTAGAGCTTCATATATATTTTTTTAAATGTCCTTCGTTTTCGAGTTACAAGCCGTCAAAGTTCAATTTTATTTTGGTTTTTTCGCCATATTGCATTTATTTTTTAACCAATCCAGTTGTTATTTGGCACACAGATCGAGCTTTGCAGATTCTAAAATTTTAAGACAAAAGTACTTTTTTTTAATTACCACTAGAGGGCACTTTACCTAAAACTTAAAATTTATTTATATCATAACTTTTTATTTTGATAGATATCGCAAAGCTGGGGGCGCCATTTTATAGACAATCAAAAACTTAAAAATAAAGATACTCTTTATTAAAGTCGATAAACCTCACCGTTTAGGCACCAATAGACATCAAAGTTTCCATCAATTTCAATGAAATTACCTACATACAAGGTGTCCAGTAACTCAACCGACAAACTTTACAGGGCGATTCTACAACAAAAAATAAGAAAAAAACTTCATATAAATATATGTCCTAAACAGCTATGATGTAAATAAATTTTAAGTTTTAGGTAAACTGCCCTCTGGCGGTATTTAAAAAAAGCACTTTTGTCTTAAAATTTTAGAATCTGCAAAGCTCGATTTGTGTGCCAAATATCAACTGGATTTGTTAAAAAATAAATGCAATATGTCGAAAAAACCAAAATAAAAATTGAACTTTGACGGCTTGAAACTCGAAAACGAATGACATTTTGAAAAAAAAATATATGAAGCTCTACCCTTATTTTGTCAAGTAGCATCGCCTCCTTAAGTTTCGTGATCGATTTTTTAATCACCCTGTATATAATCTATTTAAAAATCAAAAGTTAAGGTATTTTTTTCTTAAACAGCAAGTAATGAATGTGTCATAATATAAATATTTTTCAGTGTTCAGCGTATCCTCAAAAGGAAGTTATACCTAGTGCTGGGCCGTCTTCGCAAATCACCCGACACAGTTTCTAAGGATTACTATTATTCCGCTCCTGTGGGTGGAACCATAATATTCCCATTCTCGGAACCCTTGAAAGGAATCATTTTCCAATACAATAAAAGACAGGAAACTTCAAACTTGTTAAAGTGTCATTAGTTCTTTAAGATGACTAACCAACTAGTCACATATGTTTTCAAAGACATGAGTCCGCATAACAAATTCAAAACAAATCCGTATATATGTAGAATTGCTGTGGCATGCCGATGTGGAAGGGAACACAGATGTGATGTTGTAAATCAGCATTGTGGCACCAGATTGCGGAGAGCGGCGCAGGGGAATTGAAACAGTGAGAAGTGTTTTTCGTTGACGGGTTTGTTGCACCATGGGACCAAAAGATAAGTCCCGATTCTTTGGTATAAGTTTTAACAAGCTTTTTTTTATCTTTTTGACATCCCACGAAGGCATATGCCTAAATACCAAAGTACCGTGGATGTCGGGTTATTAGATGTTTAACTATCGAAAAGTACAGCATGTTCCCGTTATTTGACTTAAAAAGAATTTTGTTTGTCTTTTTAAAACATACAATTTTGCTTTCTACAGTTTTTTTTAAATGCATAATTTTAGAGTTATTCGCGAAAAGCTCATTAATTTGTCGATTTTTTCTTCAAAAAATTGTGATTTTGAATTGCAAATAATTTGAAAAATTTTTGTGTTATGAGAAAAAATAATAGAATATTTTTTGCTAAGAATCTATTTTTTAATTGATTTATGTGTTTAAAATGTAATAAAAAACTTCCACTTTCTAGAGGGGTAACAACGCCGGGCCTTTGGTTCAATATAGATTTTGATCCTTGGGCTGTTTCCTACCTTTATGTTAGCTCACTCTATGATCCCTATCATTTATGCCCTTAACTTTCCGGACACCCTGTATGGGAGCCATTTTAACACGTAATTTTCCTTGCCTATGAAGGGGATAATAAAATATAGGTGTAAACCTATACGTACAAGGTGAAACAAAAGTAATCACCCGATGTTCTTTTGATGTATTATTTTTAATAAAAAACGTTAGTCCTGTTTGTAACATTTTTTATTTAATCTATTAAAATTTGTTTCATCAAGTCGAGGCCAAGTAGCCGGCCCCAGAGTTAAAGGGAATATTTCCGAGTCGTTTTGGTCATTTGTATTGGCCGGCCAGATCACCCGATTTAGCTGTTTCAAATTTCTTTTATGGGATTTTTTAAAGTCGTGGGTTTATGTCAACAAGCCTTAGACTTTTAAAGCCAGGAATGCGAGAACCTGTCGCCCGAAATTCTGGCAAGAGTAATGGAACATGCCATAAAACACCACCACAGCAAAAGAACATCGGGTGATTACTTTTGACAACCTTGTATTTTGCACTAAAAATTTTGTATTCTCGGCAAACACTGCACATTCATTTTTTCCTCTAACTTATACCAATGTTAAGTTATAAAACATTATTCCAAGTTGGACAACTTTTACAAAAACTTACTGAAAAGAGCGGTTCAATTTGTATAAAATAAAATCAAACTCATCACATACAATACCACATTTTGCAAACATAGTTGGTGCAACAACCTTTTAATTTTTCCTCAGGCGACCATCTGGCCGGTGGCATTCCCCGCCGTAACCGCGGCCACTCGCGCGGCGTTATTTACGACGGGCCGTGGCGCCAGCTGGCCACGGTCACTGATCCGCCGCCGCCGGCCACTCAGAGGACCACGCAGCATCCGACACAGTGTTGCCGATGTGACGCAAAAGTATGATTATTTTAGACAGGTAATGCTGAAGAAGGATAAAAAAGCTTTGTTTGGCATAACAAAAGTTATAACTAGTTCTGTCAAAAACCGTTTGGCAACATCAGTGTAATTTAGGACTAATTGTTTGGCATTCAGTCCTCGTGATAACTAGTTTTAACTCAACTAAAGTATTTTCGAGGTCTTTAAATTAGGTATATTTTATTAACAATAATTTCTATCGAAGAAGTCCTTGGAGAACTCGTGCGAACAAGTATAGAGAACAAGAAACCCAAATATATAGAAATTTAATTAATTTGTTTTTAAATATCAGCTTAAAAGCCATTTGGAATTTTTGAAATTTGTGACATAACTCAGTTAAACGCGTTTGGCATCAAAACTTTTTAAAACTTATTTTCACTTTTAGTCCTCCACTACAATACAATACACTACACTTTACCCCTTGCCAGTGACGGATTTAAGCATAGGCAACATAGACAGTTACCGATGGGCCGCCACCACAAGAGGGCCCCCACCACACCACAAAATCCCAAAAATAAAGGAGTTAAATTGAAAAAGGGAAAAATGTTTAAAGGAAGTTCTTTAATTAGTAGGAACCTTTTGTTTGGAGCTGTATATGAAATGTTTGAGGAACTTTTTTTTGTTTGGTCTTCAAAAATTTTTGAAAGCCCTATATTTTCATATAAATGTTTGAAGAAAGGTTGTTTAAATGAAGTAAGGACCTTTTTGGTTACCAACCTTTTGGATTAATGGGGACCTCCACTACATGCTTTGCCTAATGGACCACCGAAGCGTAAATCCGGAGCTGCCCTTTGCCAAACAATACTAAAATAAATATTGGTACATAAAAGTTTAACACCGTGCCTTGTTTACACTATAAGGGGTTATGTTTTCATTTTTTTCTGTTTGGGTATAGAGACAGTCCCCAAAGACTTAAATTCCAAGAATTTATGTAAAGTGGATGTGTTAACGGAAGAAGATAATAAAATATTTTCTTTTTTGGTGCCGGGGTGCATTTTCATATTCTGCGCAACGCTAAGCTTTTTCGGGTGTACTCGTTACCCGATTGCCAAGCGTAGGCAACATATTGACTTGGAACAGGCATATTGGTATTTTATTTACGTTATAAGCATCCTGATGCCACTATACTCTATATAAATATTTAACTATTGTGGAGAAATATATTTTATTTTACACTTAAAATTATCTAAAAAGGAATAGATTTATTAGAAAAATTAAACAAAAAGTTATCAATAACGGTTACAAAAGTACAACAATCGATAGCATTTTAAATCAAAAACATTTCTTATCGAGGTATATCACTTATTGTGGTTGGCCAGATGGCCATTCTTCAAGCTTTCACCAAGTTAATGCTGGAGTGCCTCAGTACTGGCAGCAACATTGTTTCTTCTTTACATCAACGACCTTCTCTAGTCCACAACTAATGTAAAGTATAATGAACGGGCAAAAAGAATTTGCGAACCTGGTGCAATGAACCTCGGAATTAACACACTTGAAAAACGCCCTAATAGCCAATGGATAATCAGAGAGAGAAATACACAAAGCAATGCATCCGAAAGATAATCGCAAAACCAAGAGAAGCAAAGTCCACCAACTGCAAGAGCCTTTTACCATACATTCCGAGTAACGGACAGAATAGGTCGCCTACTAGAAAAGGTCAATATTAAAACTATATAACAAACCTACAAGAAAAGTAAAAGAGTGTTTAAGATCGCCCAAGGATAAGAGGGACCCTTTGGCGTGCCCTGGTGTTTATCGGATACCGTGTACATGTGGCAGTGTTTATATCGGAACGATCAAAAGATCAACACAAGAATAAAGAACATAGCTAACTGCCGCCTGGAACAGACTGACAAATCAGCCGTAGCAGAGCACACTATTTCAGGCACAGAGTCAGGGGCGGTTATAGGGGGAGCCCTGGGCCCCCCTTGGATGCGACATCCTTTCTATTTTATTGTGTTTCATACATGTGTAATGGCAAATATGGGCATTTATTCAGGGTCCTCCTCCCCAAGGTTGGTCCGAGGGGTGAGGCTGATGATGGAATTGAAGAGTGAGGACCTTTTCAAATACGTGGAAAGGAGGTTTTGTGTAAAATTTGAACCTCCTTTAAATTTTTTTGTTTTTTGCCACCTCACACATTTCTCCTAGGCCCATGGCCCTCCTCAGAATGTCGATATGACCGACCGCCCCTGCACAGAGCACCACATAAAATTCGAAAATACCCAGGTTCTTGCTAATACCTCATCCTACCATGCTAGACTGTACAGGGAAGCCATAGAGATACACAAACATACCAACAACTTCAACAAAACAGAAGAATCAATGAAGATTAATAAAACATAAATACCAATTCTCAAAACCACAAAACTAACACTACAGCAGAAACAACAACTGCGCAACGACCAACCGGAAAAGGCCCCGCCCACCCAAGTTGCCTATAAATACTCGCTGCGTCCGCGCCGGGACACAGTAGTACGCAAGTAGTCTACTAGAAACCTTCTGAGGATGCCAACCACTCGTGCTGGTAAAACGTCAAGAAAACAAAATCTACGACGACGGCCGAATAGCCCAAAAAACCTAAGTTTAGAAAAAAACATGTTCTTTTTCGACAGTTAATGACATAAAATAGGAAATTACTTTCATTTATTTTCTTATATCCTATTTTGTTTAATAAATTACATAAAAGCCCGTCCATAAATAATTAAGTGGGGCATTTGGGGGAGGGGGTCGAGTTCAATCTCGCAAAAACTCACCGTTAGGGGAGGGGAGTGTCTGCAAATATTACGTAATTTTTCTTTAATATAACTATGGATGGTGGAGGGGAGGATAACCATCTGAATGTTTTAAAAAGTGTCCGTCGAAAGGAGCAACTTAAGGTGGCGCCACCGTAGCCAGAGGAGATTTTTTAACCAATAAGCATGAATTATTAGAGTGAGATACAAAATGAAAAAGGACAGATAGATACAAAATAAAAAGGAAAGAAATACCAAAATCCCTCCACTGGCTACTGTGGCGCCATCCCAATTTGCTACATTCCGATGGCCACTTTTTCAACTTGTCTGCCGTAAAGATCGTTATCCTCCCCTCCACCATCCATAAATATAACGAGCTTTGGACAGGCTTCCCAGGAAAAAAATGTAGATTTGTGATACAGTGTCACGACAAAATCAATATTTTTGTTTAAAAAAAAGTGGTACTTTTTTACGTATAGAAATCCCACGTGAGATTGAAGAATGAGGATGGGGGGTTGAAGCATATCCCACCAGGGGGGAGGGGTCAAAAAATACCTTATGTAATTTATGGACGTCCCCTAAGTATTATTAATTTTTAAAATTGCGACCATAGATCATTTATTCAAGAATTCCGTTATTCGGATTACTGGAATATGAATTGAATGGTTTATGAGAATGGAATGTACTCGTATTTTATAACAGGGCTGTTTTGCGTTTCTTTACTTCTTGTAATTACAAAAAACAGGTTGGAGAACAATTTAGGTTGGGCACTCGCCCAAGGGCGCCCACCTTCAGCGCCGCTACTGAGCTCGGGACACAAATTAAAACTTGATTGCTTGTTCTGGTTAGCTATTTTATAAACCACAAGGGTGTTCAACTAAAATAGCCTTGTAAAAATGAGAATATATTTTATTTGTTCCAAATTTCTATCTTTAAAAAATACATAGGACCCCCAGGATAAAACTAGTCTAAATTTTATTTTACTAAACACTTTGTAAATCCAAAACTGTCTAAGTAAAAAAGAAATAACCGTGCAAATTGATCCTAATTGCTCTTTCTAAATGTATATTTAGTCGTTTACATGTTTAATAATTAGTTGTAAGGCAGAATTCTCAAGCGGAGGTGCGAAGTGGCGCCAACGAGGGCCGGACTGTAACACTAGCACTGTTGCCAGCTCTAGCAGATAAACCAGTTCTTCTGAAGGTAGATAAAACGGTTTGTCTTCTTAAATGCCAAGTTTTTTAATCACCTAAGCATTTTTTTAGCTAAACGGCTTAAATACTTTACAAACACGGTATTCCCGTGACATAAATCGAATTTCTAGATAAAATAAACAATAATACTTATTATTAACAAAATTTAAAAGACACGCACAAGATTATAAAATAAAAAATCCTACACTAAAATGTTAATTTTTATTTAAAGGGGCTATTTTGATATTTAAAAACTTAAATTAAACTAGGTAACGATGGGTCCACATTTAATTCATTCTGAAAGCGATGCCGCCAAGTACACAAAAAAAAATAAAGCAAACAAACCCTTTTGTGAACAATAATTTATTTCGGCAAAAAAATATTCAACCCGACTAGTTTCTAGTACCACGCCACGTGCCATCGGTTTTATAGTAGGACATAGGCGAAATAAGAGGATATTTTTAAGTACGTGATACGTGTTTTAGAAATGTTTTTTTTTAATTATTTACCTATCTAAAAATCTGTAATCAAGCTCTGTCCGAGGCTATGTGCATTCGAAAAGGTTTGTTTACTTTATCATTTTTGTGTACTTTGCGGTATTGCTTTCAGAATAAATTAAATATGGACCCATCTATATTCCTTATGTCAAAACTAACGAGGTACCAGTTTGAAAGTTAAAAGGTATAAGCGGTAGACAGAGTTGGGTCGTATTCGAATACTCAGTATTCTGAATAGTATTCAGAATACATTTTGCCGGTATTCGAATAATATTTAAATACATTTGTGTGTTTGATATTCGGTATTCGGTGGAATACTATTTTGCTCAGTATTCGGGATTCTGTATTCGAATACCGGCGTTCCGAGTATTCGAATATCGAAAAGTGTAAGTAGTATCCGAATACTAAAATTGTCGTGATTTGAATAACAAAACGGAAGCAAAATAGGAAAAAAGAGGTAAGGACCTTTTTTTTTTAATCTTCAATTTTGTCATAGGTTTTGATTAGTAGTATTCGAATCTTTTCGTTTCCAGTATACTTCCAGTATTCGAATACCGATTCCGGGTATTCATGTATTCGAATACTTTTTTCTTCCAAGTATTCAAATATTCGGTATTCGAATATTTTCTTTTTCCGGTATTCCTATTTGTATTCGAATACCGATTTTCAGTATTCTGCCCAACTCTGGCGGTAGATAATACCCACGCAGTTTAAACCTATTATTATTACTAAATTAAACATCTTTTTTGCTATTAATATTTTTAAAAAATTGGACTTTCATACCATGATATGGTAAAAAACAGCGGAAATTCAATAATACAATAAAAAATTGGTATTTCATTTAAATTCAAAAACTTTTAATTGATACCGCCGTATCAATACTAAATTCGGGGTATAGTTTTACCCCCAAATTCTGTACAATTTGGTTCAAACTGTATACCATTATTAGACGCCATTGACCGCTAAGCCTTTAAATTTTACACCTATATTTCATAATTTAAAATATTCACTTTATTTACAACAAGCGAACCCAAGCAAATATCTGGTAAATGACGTCAAACCTATTTTCTAACTGTATTGTCAGCTTTTAAAATTAGTGTGATGCTTTTAAAATCAGTGTGATTTAATGACGTCAAAGGCTGACCGGTTAAAAAATATATTTCCGTGTTTTATGGCCGGTTTTATAATCTCCTGTTAATTAAGGTTAACCGTGTATTTATGATTTAATATTAGTTTTCAAAGCAATACTAAAAGGTGGTCCAACCAAAACGTACGATATTAGTTGTAAATAAAACAAAAAGTTGTCAGAGAATTATTTTAATATTTATTTATTATGATAAAAATAATAGTTTAAAAAAATGAAAAAACACGCTTTTATATGCAACCGAACTAAAAATTAGAAAATAATTTTTCATTACAAAGAGTTTGTATTACAATAATAAAAAGTCCAACAATGAATCATAATTATATACCTCAAATAGAATTATAATAAAATTTAAGATAATAACAGAATAATGTACTTCAGAGTAAAAAGCGTGGGGTGCATTTTACTATTTTTTCACAACTTTTCCCTCATAGATATTTACAAATGAAATAATTATAATATTTAATATATTAAGCACCCCACGCTTTTATTCTGAAGTGAATTATTCTGTTATTATCTTAAATTTTATTATAATTCTATTTTGAGGTATATAATTACATATGATTCATTGTTTGACCTTTTATTACTGTAATACAAACTCTTTGTAATGAAAATTATTTTCAAATTTTTAGTTCGGTTGCATATAAAAGCGGGTTTTTGAGTTTTTTTAAACTATTATTTATTTTTCATTTTTTAGTCCGATATATCAATTAGTTTTCTGCGGACATGTGATATTGAACAGAGGCGCATTTACACATTTACCGCCCGTAGGCTATTTTATTTTCGCCGCCCCTTTCTTCTTCTTTTTTCCTTCAGAAATATTTTTGAAGAGCATAAAAAAAAAGGTCCTCACTTCTATTTCTTTCCATTATAGGTACAAAATTGAATTTGAAATCCAAAAAAATTATTCATAAGACATAATCTGCCGCCTCCCTATAAAATGCCGCCATAGGCTTCAGCCTACTCAGCCTTTTGGTAAATGCGCCACTGATATTGAAATGTTTCACGAACTATTTCGTAATCTAATCATTTCATTTAAAGGTTCACTGTTGCATGGGGTTTCAGAACGCAACTACTCCGAACAAGTTTCTGTCAGCCTTATGCTGAGAGTACGTCCGAAACTGCACGCATGCGCAGATCGCGCACCAGCTCTTTCTCTGTTACTCTCCTACAGAAAATCTATAAAGGAATTTATTTATTAATGGCGATCCTAATCAGGATAACGGGATACTGTTTGCAGATTATTGCATTGTCATGGGTCCTTGATACGTGTGCAAAGTTTCAAAGAAATCGAATCGCTGGAAGTTGGTGAAAATTAAGCTTAAATATTCCGTTACATACATACATACATACAACCCAAGCTAATAAAAGCGTGTTAAAAAGATTCCGTTACATACATACATACAACCCAAGCTAATAAAAGCGTGTTAAAAAGGATCTATGACAATTATGTGTAAAGCAAAATATTGGCCAAATGCTCGCCACGGCTGCGGTGTCATACCTTTATTTTCAATGACTCTTGAGACATAATTTCCAATGTCGTTTATGTACCAAATTAAAAATGGGTCCACATATACATAATTCATTCTGAAAGCGATGCCGCCAAGTACACAAAAAATGATAAAGAAACCCTTTTGTGAACAATGATTTATTGCAGCAAAAATATTTAACCCGACGAATTTCTAGTACCACGCCACGTGCCACCGGTTTTATAGTAGGACAGAGGCGAAATAAGAGAATGTTTTGTAAGTAGGTGATACGTGTTTTAGCAATGTATTTTTTATTATTTATCTAAATATATGTATGAAGACTCTATCCAAGGCTATGTGCATTCGAAAAGGTTTGTTTACTTTATCATTTTTTGTGTACTTGGCGGCATCGCTTTCAGAATGAATTAAATATGGACCCATCTTTACCTCATTCTTCGTGGTTCGCTAACAAGCAGATCTGCCTCATTTGGAAAAATCAGAGTCCAAGGGTGATTTTTGAAAATCCAATTTTTCTTTGGGAATATTAAAAAAAAGTGTACATCAATGAGCCAAAAACAATTCAAGACCAAAAGTATGAAGTAATTCGGCACATTAAGAACATTGAATAATTTCATTTCTTAGGAGGGGGTAATGCAGTGAATGAACTATGTTTAAACCTTGTTTTGTATGGCAAAATCGAAAATCGGCCAAAAATATTTTGAAGACCAAAAAAAAGAAATTTTGAAGAGCTCTTTAATTTATAATAAACACCGTGCGTTTTAGTTTGACCACCCTTAATATCTAAAAAAATATAAATAAAGAAAATAAATTTTTTTAAACGTAATCATACTTTTGCTTTTTTTTAATTATTATGTGATATTATAAAAATATTTAATATACAGTGCATTCCAACAGGGCCGTATTAACTGTATGAGGCTCCCTAGGCTAGAATTCTCGGAGCGCCTATTTTCCACAAAAAAATTTTTGAACAGCAAAAAAAAAAGGTCCTTATCTCCATAGCGCCTATTTTCAGTGTTATTCAGTGTTAAAGACCAAAAAAAGGTCATTCTCTCCTTTTTGCGTCAGACAGAAAAATTGGTTCTAATCCCCACCCGACCTAAACTTCTTTAGAATTTTTCCTCTTTAGCGCCTATTACTCCCCTGTCTGGTGCCTATTTTTTCATGGCGCCCTAGGCTGTAGCCTAGTCAGCCTAATGGATAATACGGCAGTGCTTTCCAATTAAAAAAGACACACCCGCTTGACTTATGATAAATTTACGTGATACCGTTATAAGGTATTTACTTAAATTATACAGATCAACTACAAGTAGCAATGTGACATTAACAATTTATTTCCAACTTTAGAAAATTAAACAATTTACACCACATTTACTTTTCACTGCACTTCCTACTTGACGAAAACATGTAAATGTATTATTGTATAGCAGGCGAACCGCTCAAAGTAGGAGAGAAACAGATGTCGAACGCTGACGAACGCAGAGGCCGATTGTGCCCCTTCCGCGCTCTCGCTTGCACTTCAAGTTTTTTGGTGCATACAGCCGGCTCAATCGAATTATAAGACGTTATTACGTCAAAAAATCCTGAAACACGTCAATCTTTATTTTTGGGTGACATATTTTTGTACTAAAATTTACTTTTCCAGTGTTGTTCCCATAGATAACCTACATTTAGATCCGCAGTGGCAAGAAGCATTTTTCGGATTTTTACGACCTCGCGCAGTGGGTGGACGAACATGCGCACTTAAAAGCCGTGGCAAAGTACAAACACCGGCACCCCGTACCCCTCGTCCGCGGTCTGACCGTAACGCTCATTAGCTACCGTACTTCGAACAGAAAACCAGGACGCCGCCAACAAATTCTTTCCTATAATGCGGATAGTTTGTTTGGTGCCGGGTGCGTTTACCGTCAACTGGCTTGCGCACAAACCGGTTTTTTCGCCCATGAAATGTAACTTTTGTTTCGCGCAGGTTATAACATTGGCAATCCATCGAGATCAGTTCTTCCCGCCTTCTCTCAACGTGAATCTTGTTTCTTTAAAAGGCAAAAGCAGTTGTCATACAAGATTTTTTACATCATTCAAATTTTTGGTCCATTTGTCCTATTGTAAAGTTCATCCGTGGACATACTGTATAAAAGTTATTATAAAAAGATATATTTGTTTTTACTTTTAACACCTGGAGCATTTACAGACTTTGTAATTGAGGTGGTATATTATTAATTGCTATTGTTCTGTTCTGTGAAAAATATATGAAAAATCAAATAGTAGAGGGGCGCCAAGTCAAGGCCTACAAAATATTTATACTCAAAACATTTTCTGAGTAATATGTATTTTAACAAGTTTGAGAAATATTTAGATTAAAAGACTGTATCATTAATTTGTGTATATTTCATTCATGTTTTCGATAGAGATCTGCAGTATGTTCTAACAGGAATTCAATTCATTCCGTGAAAACATTTCAGTTTAAAAATAGAAAAGATATTATGGCATCTTGGAAAAATCTTAGTTATTTCTAAATTAACAAATAATACACTATTTTTACAAAATAAGAAATAATACTTATGTCAAGATCAAGATTTCTTCAAAAAGCGTTTATGAAATCTTAAAATATCTTGTTTTTTAGTTTTTTTATTTTCTTGTCTTCTCCGAACAAACGTAGGTTAAATGGAATTACCTTTTAATAATATTTTACCCATTAGTTCGTCGAACATTATTGTTTGGGAATGGAATATAGAATGATGTTGAGATTGGTAATTAGAAATAAAATAAGTGTATCTAAAAACAAAATTGTTTTCTTGAAAGGCATAAAAATTGAAATATTGCTTTTGCATCTGTTAATTTTACCAAGGCCTACACAAACATAAGTTTTTAGTTTGTAAGATGCTGAAAATTAAGATCAAGATCAAGATTTCTTCAAAAACCGTTTATGAAATCTTAAAATATCTTGTTTTTTAGTTTTTTTATTTTTTTGTCTTCTCCGAACAAACGTAGGTTAAATGGAATTACCTTTTAATTATATTTTACCCATTAGTTCGTCGAACATTATTGTTTGGGAATGGAATATAGAATGATGTTAAGATTGGTAATTAGAAATAAAATAAGTGTATCTAACAACAAAATTGTTTTTAAAGGCATAAAAATTGAAATATTGCTTTTGCATCTGTTAATTTTACCAAGGCCTACACAAACATAAGTTTTTTAGTTTGTAAGATGCTGCAAATTAAGAATACATTACCACCAGTAATGAATTTAGGCCCTAGGCCCGGGCCTAGGGCTGTAGAATTTTATCTTTTTTAAGTGCCAATGTTTTAAAGGCGAAAAAGGTAAATATTACATAGGTCCACAAAATTAAAAAAGTGGTCTTTACTGGGTATTGGACAATATTTTGTTTCGTATTTTTTCCGATGATACAAATCTGAAGCTAGAACTAGGGGTCGAACAGCCTAATTGCTGATGCAAAGGGGACACTTACTTTTTTCCAAATAGAATGTAAGTTATGTCACCTCGTTTTAAATGCTCTTTAATACTCTACTTAATACCACTTGGTTTTTGAAATTCGGTCCAACCATTCCAGGCCCACAAGTCAATACATTAAAACCGCATTGCTTTTAAGCCAAATTTCAAATGGTTTTAAGTCTGGAACGGCTAGGCTGATTTTCAAAAACAAAGTAGCGTTAAGTAGAAAAGGGCCTTTAAAACGAGGTGTTACATGACTATTCTTTCTATAAAAAAAATTGCTAGTGTCCCTTTGGCACCAGGCCACGTGACTGAAATTATTGTTTTTATGCCAGAAAATAGTTTAAATGACACCATTTTACCCAAATTTTACCCCATCTCGATATCTTGTCCCATTTAAAAGTTGAAGGGGAAAGGACCTTATGTATAATGTAACCCCTATCTTTTTTACCTTATTCTATTAAACATTAAAAATAAGAATCAGTTTGTATAGTCATTTCTATTCCAAAAATTTCTAGTTTTTGAAATATTAAGAATTTAATATTTATCTATTCTAACAATGTTTTTAAGTACGGCTTAGTTTGACTTCTAGTTTGTCTTAACAAAATAAAATGCGGCTTCACAGCCAACTACACCGTACCTACCAGTACTCAAATCCATTGTTAGAATAGATACATATTAAATTGTTAATATTTTGAAAACTATACATTTTGGAAAAGACATCTTTATAAAAACTTACCCTTATTTTTAATGCCTAATAGGATAAGGAAATAAAAGATAGGGATTTTCATTTGAAAAAAATAAATTTTAACGTTTTAGTCGTTTTAACTTTTAACGATTATTTTTGACCACTCTGTATTTATTAATTGTGCAAATATCAATACAGTCTACTAAAGAAGTTCTTTCTTTGCAAGGAACCCAACCCCAACTCATATTAAAGGCTGTTGTTTAGAAGAAATTGATAATTATGTAATAGCTTGCAAACGTCATTTTTGGCCTAAAATTTAAAATAAGTCAAAAACGGTTGGACTTATGTATAGAATATTATACATGGATTATGTTAAGAATTTTACGCAGAATCTAAAAAATAAATAATATATAGGGTGTGTCATTTAAAATAAGAAAGTTAACATTAACTTTCCGTATAGCCAAAAGTGGTAAAGCTGTCAAAATATTTTAGTTGTATGTCCCCTACTAACTTTATAGTTACCAAATTTTCAAAATTTTTCAAAGCGTATTTTTCGAGAAATCGATCGCGGTAGTTTTCGGTGGGAGACTATGTATTATAAAGAGGTAAAGTTTGTAAATTTGTTTGTTTGTTTGTTTGCAAGGGCTAATCTTCAAAAATACTGAACCGATTATAAAAATTATTTCACAATCAGAAAGCTACACTATTCAGGTGTTCTATAGGCCATATTTTATTATGATGAAACAAAACGTTCAGAGAAAAATATAATTAACGCCCAGCGAAATCGGCACAGGTCGGCTAGTTTAAAATAAAGCCAGACATCTTTTCTTTTAACGTAATTAGGCATCTATTTTACAGGAAGTTCAACATTAAGCGTTTAAACTTTTATTATAAGTATTTTTAGAAAACGCTTATAACTTTTAAACACATGTGTAATAACGATTCCTACGCAAAAATTTTAACGTGTTTTTCACTTAGGCTAAAATTTGTTGAATACATGAATCAACCGCCAAAAATTTTCGAAACATCTGTAGTAAGATACTGGGTAGTTCTGAAAAAAGGGAATATTAGGTTGTTCCTAATTAATATCTCGTTTAGAGTATCTTTGTTGAATCCAAATTTGGTTTTGAAACATAAAGTACAGGGTTTTTATTTATATTTTGCCACTCACTTACAATGATAACTAAATAAACTAAATAAAAATTAAAAAAAATCTTTTTAGTTAGTTTAGTTGGTGTTTTTCCGTTTGGAGCAGAACTCAAAATTTACTTGTTTTTTTCACGTATGGGGCACTCCAGAGCTGGAAAGCTGCACGTGTTCAACCTATTCCCAAGAAAGGATCTAAATCCCTTCCATCTAACTATAGACCAATTTTAATTCTCTCAGTTCTTTGTAAAGCAATGGAAAAATTAATTAATTCACAAATTCTTAAGTACTTAGAAAAACACAAAATTTTGCATGACAGGCAGTATGGATTTCGCCACAAAAGATCTACAGCAGATCTTCTTTCCTTCGTATCACACTGTTGGAATAAGTCTCTTGAGTTTCTAGGTGAGTCCCTGTTGCTCTTGATATATCCAAAGCTTTTGACCAGGTCTGGCATGCCGCACTTCTTAATAAACTTCCCTCCTATGGTGTTTCAACTAAACTCTGTACTTGGCTCTCTAGTTATCTATCTGATCGACGTATATCAGTTATTGTGGACGGCCGTTCTTCAAGCTTTCACCAAGTAAATGCTGGAGTGCATCAGGGCTCAGTTCTGGCACCAACATTGTTTCTTCTTCACATCAACGACCTTCTTTCGTCCACAACTAATTCCATTCATAGTTTCGCCGACGATAGTACCCTTCAGTCCAGTTTTCAGGTTCCTAAACCCATCACTTAACCTGACTTGGAAAACAAACGCAGAGCGATGCAGATATCTCTTTCGCAGGATCTTAATTTAATATTGGATTGGGGTGCCAAAAATCTCGTCCATTTTAATGCATCCAAAACACAGTCATGTTCTTTGTCGCGAAAAGAGTCATCAAATACTCATCCTCTACTTATGAGCGGCCAAGTTTTACGAGAGCACCTTCAATCTCGTAGGCGTCACATTTGAAAGTAACCTTAACTGGCATAAACACATTGTATCTATAGCCACGGCAGCTTCAAAAAGCTTGGATTTCTCTTTCGAGCCAAAAAGTATTTTTCCGCTTCTAATTTATACACTTTATATGTGTCCCAAATCCGACCTCCCTTGGAATATTGTTCTCAAATCAGGGGCATGGCGTCCCCCACAACCCTAAGCATTCTTGATTCTATTCAAAGAAGAGCTATTCGTCTCATTAATGATCCTTCACTTACAGAAATGCTTCCCTCTCTTGCCCATCGTCGGGCTGTGGGGATTTATCGCTTTTTTATAGGTACTTCCATGGCTTCTGCTTTAAAGAATTGTCCAGTATAGTTCCTCCACTCACGGTTCCCAACAGAGAAACTCGTGGTTCCGCGCGTATGCATCCCTATACGGTCCAACTGGACAGGCCCCGAACTTCTCACTTTGTTCGTTCTTTTATCCCTAGAGTTTCTAGATTGTGGAACCTGCTGCCCGCGGAGGTCTTTCCTTCCCCCAAATCTTCAAGTATTTAAGTCCCGTGTCAACATATTCCCTCTTACCTCGCTTAAGACACCCACGGTACGTTAGTATTTAGGCTTTTAGCCTTCGTGGTTTGTCCAAAGATAAAAAAAACTCCGATAAATTATTCCTGAACGACCCTAATTAACCGACTTTAGTATTCCCGTTACGGGCACTAAACTAATAATAGCAGTGGTGGTATCGAGCTAAAAATTTAAAGAATCTACGCCTTTGCCAAAAAAAGAAGAGCTAACTAAAGCTCAGGACAAAGAACTGGATTTTATTACCGAAGTTCTGGTGTAAACATTCTTAAATTAGGATCAGTCTTATTGCATTACAATAGTTGTGTTATTATTAGAGAGTATAGGTCCAGGGTCTGGTTAGTTCTGGTAAGTAAGTCTCTTTTTTAATCCCTTAATAAGACCCAAGACTAATACACACTGGAAAAACTGTAAATTTAACGGATTTATTTACTAATTACAAAATCGTAGACATAAGTGCCCCGAACGGGAATAGATCGTTTAGTTCTGGTTAGTAAACTATAGTTTTTTAGCTGTTATCTTTTGAGCACAATAAAAGAGACAAATGAACATTAAAAAGCAAAAAAATGAAGAGGTAAACTTTTTTATAATGAAACACCTTGTATAATATATTACAATTAAGAAGGTCTTTAAAAAGCTTAAAAAAATACCACATTTGATGTATCTCCCTTTAATAGTTTCGGAAATATGGCTACCTAAATCTAAAAATAGTGGATATAATTTTTCTTATACTTACGGCACTAAACTTAGTGCTTACAGCTTAGATCTGGTTTAGGAAATTTAAGAGATATGTTGGTATGAGACTTTGTTCTTATTTTCCATTGTAGAATACCTCTTTAAAGTTTGGCGGCAGAGTTACTGGACACCCTGTATAAGCTGCGTTGGCTTTTTCCATCAGCCAAAAATGTCATTCTTTAAGTTTGTGCATTTTAGTTTAGGCAAATTTTTAATAATTTCACTGCTGTAAAAACATGATAAACAAAAACTTTTAATATATTTTCCTATTTTATTTGTTAATTGCCTATTGCTATTAGAAGATATTTTGTAAAAGCTTTAGTAAGGTAGAAAATTAATTAAAATTATAGGAGGTACTCGATATCCAACTTTAAGGCTCTATAACTCTAAAACTAAAGACGATAAGGCATTGTGCCCATGAGAATATTTAATCTGGAAGTTGACATGTACAAAATATCAAATTTAAAAAAAATAACTGAAAACCACCCACCATAAGGATTGAGCGGGGCCCTTTAATTTGGGAACCCAAACTCCGGGGTGATTTTTTTCTCCGGGGGATAATTTCCCCCGGGTCACCCTCTGAGTTCAACCCTGAATAATGTACAAAAATAAATTTTTGTTTCTTGACAACTCCTGTCTTTCATGCTGAATAGTTAAAGTGACCACACGTCCCAATTTTGGCGGGAAATTTCCGCTTTTTGGAGGACTGTCCCGCGGCCTGCCTATTTTTGAAGATGTCCTGATTTTTGGTGGGACTAAGTGTAACAAAGAAGACAAAAGGTTTTTGTGAAAGTAAGAATGAAAAAAAAACGAACAATTTTTTTCCTTCCATTTGTCTCGCTTTCCATGATTTAAAATGTGGTCACTTTATGAATAGTATTTATCATGTATGGCAGTTACAACTGTAATGGAGATTTCTTCTCGAAATTTATGCTGGATGATGTTAATTTATTCGATTCTTTTCTGTACAAAACTAGTCCTAAAATTACTCATATTTTTAGAAGTACCCTACTATCAGTTACTATTTTAAGTAACGTAAACTCTATTTAAAGGATTCGTTTACTTTTCATGAAAACACATGACCAGATTAAAAAATGTATCCTGTGGGTGTGTTCCCAAATGTTTTCATTCATTTCAAAAATAAACTTTGGATCACGTGCATTTAGTACTGGAATTTGAAAACAAAGTATGTTTAAATTTGGACGAATTGAATTCCACAATAAAACATTTTTTGACTCCTTAAATAATTATAAATATATTAATATATTGCTTGCTGCAGGGGTTTTGATGGAGAACAATACATATTACAGGAAAAATAAAACGAAATAAAAGATATCTTGATTTTTTTTCAACGTTAGCTTCAGTAGCTTAAGAGGTCTTCGCCATAAAAAAATATTTTAAAATAATAGGCCTAGATTTGTTGGCGAATTGCATCAGAAAAAAAATCAGTTAATATGGATTTTCGTAAGATACTTGTAATTATAATAATAATTGTGTGGTATTAAGTTGGTAGTTTTGTAAGTATGTAGTCCCTTACATGTAATTACATTTATCTTGTGTTTGTAAGGAGTACCAATAAATAAATAAATAAATAAATAAATAAATAAAATATATTCTTTTTAGCTGTATCCTAATCCATTTTGAAAAAGACCTAATACCATAAATACGCTCTTCCAAACTTTAGACAAGTTTATAGAAGGTTTTAAAACACAAAAGACTGTCACCTCTACCAGGTGTTTCTCACAGGTGTTTCCCCTATAAATTTCGAGACCAAAAAAATTTGGTATATTGTTATTGGATATAATTTTGGAATGGTTGATGTATTCACTTGTTTTTTTATATAATATATATTATGAATACAATGACACCTCATATGTCATTTTTTAACTTTGGCTGCCAAAAATTTAATGTTTTGAATTTCAATCAAGTAGACAGGGATTGTCCTTTGTTTTTACGACTTCTTAGAGCGGAGTCAATATTTGCAAAATGCTATTTATGGTCATAACTCTTTTTTTTCAAATGGAACTAGGGTGACTCTTTAGCATATCCTAAAAGAACATTTTATTCCGAATAATTTGGTATCAGATAAGTGATATCTCGAGAAAGGTTTTTATCCAAAACGCATCTTATAAAATGATTCTAAACCAACCATTATAGATACTGTGGCAATCATACCAGGGCCGTATTAACTGTTTGAGGCGCCCCAGGCTAGAATTCCCGAAGCGAAGAGCCAAAAGAAAGGTCCTTTCCCCCTCGCAGCGCCTATTTTTGAGTGCCAGGCGCCGAAATAAAATCCTTTTCGCGCCTATTTCACTATTTCATTCCAAAGCACCTTATTCACAGAGAAATTATTTACCAAAAATCCCCACTCAACCTAAACTTTTTAAAAACTCCCCTGGCTAGCGCCTATAACTCCCCTGTCTGGCGCCTATTTTTTCATGGGACCCTAGGCTGTAGCCTAGTCAGCCTAATGGATAATACGGCCCTGAATCATACAACGGCAATACCTTTGTGTGAATACTATATTTAATATAAAATAGTTTATATCCGGTAAACAGATGAATGCAAGTCGCTTTCTATTCGGATCTTAGATTTATAGGATTAGCTCAGGAATACTTCCTAAATATTTTTTACCCCAATTAGGAAACATTCTGTAAAAGGATTTTTAAAATTTATTTTTACATTCACACCCTTGACCATGGAAATAAGGTTTAGACACCTAGACAGAGACTATAAGTACATTTATAGTCGCTGGAATCAAATAAGAGAAATTATAAAAACTCAAACAAAAATACCGCCACTCGTTTTTATTTAAAAAAAAACTCTTTATCATACCGCGCCGCTTTGTTTAGTATCAGCGCAAAAACGCCTGCCTGTTATAGGCACATACACAACCAAATTTTGCAATTTGCAGCTATTGGCTAAACCTTGCGACAAGCCGTTTTTAATTGGTTCGCGGCTTACTACTTAACATTTTTGACAAACATTTCAAGTCTACGTTGACTTCAAAATTTTATTCCGTCGGTTGACGGCGCCTTTTTGCGCGGAGAGTAGACAAAGTGGCGGGGTATGATAAAGGATTTTTTTGCAATAAAAACGAGTAGCGGTGTTTTGGTTAGGTTTTTATAATTTCTCTTATTTAACTACCAATGACTTTAGGTAAGGTTTTTGTTTGTAACGCCACTGCATTTTAAACTGAAAAATATGCAAATGAGCATTTGGTCCATTTCGAACAGCAAAGTCAAACCGACCAAAACGCATTAACATGAGCCAATAAAGATAAGTCGCACAAAGCCCAGACCCGACCTGACTGAGTGGCGTCCATTATTACGATGGCGCCAGCCGAGACATCGGCCATCTATTCATGAATTTGTCCGCCCTGCATGGTACCAACAGACAGGTACTTCGAAGTTTAGTGTTTATTGTGCACTCCTCAAGTGAAAATCTCGTAACCTATTAGGCGTATTTCTTTTCTTCTCGAAATGAGATGGCATTCTTCTTTCTCCGCGCCTTATACGCTTTTGTCGAGATGACGTTGGCTTTTTTGATAGTTGGTTCCCAGGACCTTTAAATGTTGAAGGTGTCCCTAAATTAACATTTTGTTTTGAGAAAAAATATAGGTATTTTCATCTTTTATTTAGGTAAAAAGGAGTATCTATTCGTTTCTGTTTTTAATCCTTGGGAAAGCACTTTATCATAAACATTAGACTGGGCCAAAAAAAAGCATTTTTCTTAAACGGTACTGTAATAGTAATTTTCCTACGACCACATGTGAAAATAGTAAATAGCACACTGTTTTCATGCATAGAAAATGCCTTATATCACACTAGTGTTGCAAAGTACTTTTACAACTCTAGTGTTGCAAGAGATATAATATAAAGCTGTCATCGCTGTCATTGTTATTTAAAATAAATTTGGTGTTATCAGGCTGTTAATGGGATTTACATTGAAAAAGCCATGCAATATTTTTTTAATGAGGACCTTTCTTAATTCTTAAATGATAACAAGGCGACTAGGAAGGTGATTTTTGATATTAAAATATTGTTAAACAGTATAATCTATCGCAGTAAGGAAAAGTATATATCACCCTAGTGATGCAAAGTTTTCAATTGTTTTCTTATTTTTCCGTGAAGACAAACAACTTTTTATTATTTTTTTGGTGAATAACTTGTGGTCGTAGGAAAAATAGTGTACATTACTTGTGTGAAAATCACTTTCTTACACGCGTGGGTTTGTCGCACTCGGCTGACGCCTCGTGCATTAATATTCCCACTCGTGTGAAATAGAGTCATTTTCCACCCTTGTAATGTAATATACTATATGTAACAAGTGCATAAAGTGATACTTTTTTACGAATGGAAAGTTTGACAGCATGACCCGTTAGACGAGTGCGGCAATCCCATGAGTAAAAAAGGCACTTACATACTATATTTTTCCACGACCGTATAAAAATTTACCAAAATACCATTATATACATGTTGTATTTTTCTTAACTTAATAATTTAAATTTTTGTTGCACAGCCATTATATTGCCACAAAAATCGTGGCCTCCTTATTTTTAAGAAACAATTATCCTCTTTATAACTATGCAATTATTATTTAATTTTAGAAAAATGTATGTACTTACTTTTTGTAGAAATAAATCTTAAACAGTATAAATTCATTTTTAATTTCTTAGTCATCCAAATTCATTATTACCATCAATTTTCAATAATTTATTTTAAATTTATTTGCAAACTGTCAAATTTTAAAACTAGTGACACATGAACTAAAAGAAATATTGACGAGAAAATTCTTACGAAAGTGTTCGTAAGGTAATAATAGCTATTTATGTATCAAGGGCGTTACTAGAACTATAATGCTCTGAAGGTCGAAATAGCCCGAAGGCCTCTGGCTCGAGGGCTAGATTTCGACCTGATGGACATTATAGTCCAGTAAAGCCCGTGGTGCATACAATGCTTTATGTTTTACCCAAAAAGAGTTTTTCAATGACTAATTACATTATTTATTCGCAATATAAAAATAAGTTGCACCTGTACCTGTATACGTAAGTAGATAATGACTGGGGTTAAGTTTGACTTTGATGTTTCTATCAGTTAGTCAGTTGGCATTTTTTATTTAACGATTTGCTCAAAATGGAAGAAATTCCACAAAATATAAGAGAAAAGGCCATAAAAGCAACCGAAAATCTTTTGCCAGTTAAATCAAGGCGACAGTATGATCGGGAGTATGGCATATTTGGTATTTGGAAAGATGCGAACGCAATTCTTCAAATAACCGAAACCTTTTAATGGCATATTTTCAGGAACTGGTAAGTTATTGATTTTATTTTAATACATATGTTTGTATAAACTTGATCTTTATTGTGAGAGAAATAAAATTGGATAAGCAATAAAATTTCCATATTAGCGCATTAGGGCATTATAATAATTATCATAATGCCCGCTTATAATGCCCTAGGTGTGATAGCAGGTATTATTGCTACCATAACATATTCCGTTTCTAAGTTATTACAGATCAATAATAGATGGGTAAAACATAAAAAGTATAAGTTCCATCCTTATAAATACTATAAACCCCTAAATTAACACAATAGCAAAAAGCTCAGAGGCTTCAATTTTGCAATTTTATGATCAATAGATTAAATAATGACCAAAATTTCTTCAAAAACATAATATGGACCGATAAATCAAGTTTCTCGACAGGAGGTCTTCCTAATCGACAAAATTTCAGACATTGGGCGCGAGACAATCGGCGGTTTGTTAGAAAAATTCAATTTCAAGGACGAGGGATGTGTGCTGTGGACTACAAAATAAAGTTTTGGGTTCGTGTTTTTTGACCAACACCTGACAGGTGAGGATTATTTTAAGTTTTTAGAAAACTTTGTAGAAGAGATATTGGAAAATTTACCATTAAGGGACTATCGAAGAATTATTTACCAACATGATGGCGCTCCTCACCACGCAACACAACCATTACGAAATTATTTAAACACTCATTTTAATAAATGGATCGGAAGGTATGGGATAATTGCATGTCCGCCCAATAGTCCCGATCTAACCCCAATGGACAATTTTTTATGGGGATAACTAAAAAGAAATTATATATCTACGTAAAATTTAGATAATCCTAAACACATAAAGTATTTTATTAGGCAAGAGGTAAATAGGTTAATTGAAAGAGGGCAGACATTCTATGGAAAACGCAGTATGTCGTCGTTTGTTAACTGTTTATGAAGAATGTATACGTAATCAGGCTGGAATCGTTCACAGTGATTAATGAAAATTATTGAAGTTAAACAATTGAAATCAACATGTTCTGGATTGATTATTTCTGAATATTTTGCTATATACATAGGTATGTATAGAATGGAAATTAAAAATTATTTTTAAGATTTAGTGGCATTTATCTCTGTAACTATTAAAGATAAACATATCAAATATGGTATTTTTGTAAAGCTTTTTAATGATCTTTTAATTGGTGAACTAATATATAGGGTGTTCCATTAAATAAAAATATTCTTTTTGTCCTACCCTGTATATCTTAAGAGATAATAAAAATCTGATTGCTGATTCGAAAACTTCAAAATTAACCCAACAAATTGATATATTTATTTATTTTGTGCGATAAAAAATAAAAAAGTTAAGGGGTGTAAATTTATAACTTGACAGCCGGTATATTTAGTGTGATAATTTTTTTTTATTTTTTAAAATTTCTAAATTTAAGTATTAAAATAAGATTTTTATTTACAATGTTTCATTTACAAGGTCTTTTTGACTGTACAAGGTTATCGTCATTTATGATATCCCATATTTCAAGTTAATTAACTGCTTTAATAATGACTTGGAATCTTTTTTCAGGATTTTTTTATATTTAGACCAATTTAAATATCAACATATTCACGTCGGCTACGTCGAATTTGGAAAAAAATGACCATTGTAATTTTCCTTGACGCAGGCTATTATTAAAGAGAATCTTTCATCTCAGTTTTACAAAACATTATTAGAGAGTTCTGGATGAATAAAAATAAGAATATGTTGTGTTGCTGATCGTTAAAACAATAAAGGTACACGTTATGTCAGTTCAAAACGTCCATGGGGATTTTTTGACAAATGTGTTAGCCTATTCGGATTGTTTACATGCAGGCATTATTTGTCTAATGTCTACCTGTGTGTGTTCAACATAATGAAAGTTAATTAAACGTAACGAAGGTTTGAAACGTTGACCCTTTACATGTAGACACAAATAAGCCAGGTATTTAATTGGCGAGGCCACCTTAAATTAAAAATATTAATTTTTAATCGATATTTAAAGACGGCCTACTGTTTCATTCCTAATATATTAAAAACTATAAGATTTAGTGATATAATATGATAAATATAAAAGATTAAGAAATAGGTGTTAAAATTAGAACTAAGGCTTCAGCTAGCGCTTTTTATTATAAAGGGTGTTTATTTCCGAAAGTCCATTTTTGTAGGACTTTTGGTATAACCAGAAATTATATACACACAACGCCAAAAGTCCTGGACCCCTGTATATCTTGGTTATAAAGAATACTACGTGTTTTTTAGTATTAGATAACAATATTCTTTTATTTACCAAATAAAAAAGATCACATACTTATTTGGCGATAAGAGTTTTTATGGTTTTTGCGAATATTTGAAATTGTTTAGTTAGTTTTATTTAGTTTATTTGCATTTTTAAATACGTTTACATTGGTTCTAACTGAAAATGCCAGGACGTCAAATTTCTGTTTATAACAGAGCAAGAATAATTGCTTTGCATGAATCTGGATTCTCCAATCACCATATTTCAGCCAGTTTAAATATTCCAAGATCTTCTGTGAATCATCAACAGGTATCAAGAAACTGGAAATGTGGAAAGATTGCCTCGTAGTGGATGGCCATGTGTTTCTACCGAAAGGGAGGACAGATATGTTATCCAATTTACCCGCCGAAATCGGAACGCAACGGCCCCAGCCATTAGAGACTTCACAGCGCAAATTTACGGGCCAGAAGATTTTTAAGGGTACCTCTTTTATTGCCTCGCTACCGTGCTGCCCGCCACCAGTGGGCGAGAAACCATAGAGAATGGCTTTTAGCCCAGTGGGAAAGAGTCCTTTTCTATAAAGAATCAATATTCGGTCTGGTAAGTAATGACCATCGTCAAAGGGTATGGAGAGAGCCAGAGCGTCAGTCAAGACTCAAGTATCATCGTGAAGTCGTTCCCTATCAAGGGGGAAAAGTAATGTTCTGGAGGGAAATAATGAACAACCCTCGAACCCCATTAATTCGCATACAACAAAATATGACTAGTGAAATTTACATGGAAAATGTTATTAGGCCAATTGTCATTCCCCTCCGCCATGAAACTGGAGAGAATTTCATTTTCATGGATGATAACGCCAGACCACATATGGACCACATCGAGGCAGAAGAGTTCAGGAGCTTTTTAATGCTGAAGAAATCAACAAATTAGAGTGGCCAGCTAATTCCCAAGACATGAATCCAACTGAGAATCTGTGGGATATTGTTTCCAAAGCTATCCACAATCGCGATCCACTACCTAAAACCGAGGAGGAACTTGCGGTCCTCACCACCAAAACGGGTCCTTTCCACTACAAGGTAATATACTTTGTTAAGATCGGGGCCCCCTTTATTTACTTTTCTTATTGGTAGCATTACCTACTTATACCTTCTTTCATCTAATACCCCCTTTTCGAGGGCCCCTTCTAACAGAGAGCACGGGGTGGACCGCTCCCCCTCCCCTTCGCTACGTGAGGTTATACTTTATCAACAAACTTTTGGGGTTATTATCCTAAACGTCTTACTGATGTATTGACTAATCTTTCTCGTCAGAAATTCTTTCTGCATTAAAAAATAAATAAAAAAGTGGTATTAATTCCTGTACACTTATTAGCATTATAAAATGACCGTGTTGCGTAATGGTTTAAAAAAATTTAAAATTTAAACCCGTACATCGAATGATTTTTTTTTATAACAGAAATTAAGTTTAACAAGAATTTAAATTAGAAAAGTATTTTTATTTTATGGCATAACGTGTTTTTCTTCAAAAATATTTACCTTAAATGCCTCACGGACGACACTTAAGAAAAATTATTTTTCCCCATGCGTTAAAAATGTTCTTTAATTCTTAAAAGTCGTCTCCCAAATTTCCTAAAAATATCTTAACTAATATTAAAATTATTATAAAAAAAAAGTATAATTTTAACACCCTTTAGTTCCAAAAGTTTGACTGTTTAAAGGGCATATCGTCGGTTTAAAGGTTAAACTCACTAAGTACATTTTGTCAAAAAAAAATATTTGAAATTTTTTAAGTTATCTATAGTAAAAGTTTTTGTAGAAATAATAGAAGAGAATAAAATTTGTCAGGAGAGTTACTGGACACCTCTTATACACTTCTCCAAGAAATTAACGCACCAGTCTAACAGGCAGTATGGATTTCGCCACAAATAATCTACAGAAGATCTTCTTTCCTTCGTATCACACTGTTGGAATAAGTTTTTGACCAGGTCTGGCATGCCGCACTTCTTAATAAACTTCCCTCCTATGGTCTTTCAACTAAACTCTGTACTTGGCTCTCTAGTTATCTATCTGATCGACGTATATCAGTTATTGTGGACGGCCATTCTTCAAGCTGTCATCAAGTTAATGCTAGAGTACCTCAGGGCTCAGTTCTGGCACCAACATTATTTCTTCTTCACATCAACGACCTTCTCTCGTCCACAACTAATTCCATTTATAGTTTCGCTGACGATAGTACCCTTCACTCCAGTGTTTAGGTTCCTAAACCCATCACTAAACCTGATTTGGAAAACAAAGGCAGAGCGATGTAGATATCTCTTTCGCAGGATCTTAATTTATTATTGGATTGGGACGCCAAAAATCTCGTCCATTTTAATGCATCCAAAACACAATCATGTTCCTTGTCGCGAAAAGAGTCATCAAATACCATTGATCGTCCTCTACTTATGAGCGGCCAAGTTTTACAGAGCAAAGACACCTTCAATCTTCTGGGCGTCACATTTGATAGTAATCTTAATTGGCATAAACACATTATATCTATAGCCACGGCAGCTTGGATTTCTCTTTCGAGCCAAAAAGTATTTTTCCCCTTCGAATTTATACACTTTATATGTGTCCCAAATTCGACCTCCCTTGGAATATTGTTCTCATATCTGGGGCATGGCATCCTCCACAACCTTAAGCATTCTTAATTCCATTCAAAGAAAAGCAATTCGTATCATTAATGATCCTTCACTTACAGAATGGCTTCCCTCTCTTGCTCATCGTCGGGCTGTGGGGGATTTATCGCTTTTTTATAGGTACTTCCATGGCTTCTGCTCTGAAGAATTGTCCAGTATAGTTCCTCCACTCACGGTTCCCAACAGAGAAACTCGTGGTACCGCGCGCATGCATCTCTATACGGTCCAACTGGACAGACCCCGAAAACTGTTAAAGCTTATGAGAAAATCAAGCTGGTTAGTTAATTTTTGGAGACATGTATTAATTTTTTTATTGAACTAAAGTTTCTTGTACAGGTACATGCTCTAGTTTATACAACAAATATACCACTTAACGGTTTTTCAAACAAACCAAAGCCACATCTCCCTATAAACGATGGTCTCGAAACTCGTGTTTCTCGGAACCTCATTAAACGAACACTTCTGGACTTTCGGACCCTTTGAAATCGGCATTTTAATTGTGTGCGCCAAGAAAAAGCTCTATAAATATTTTAATCAGGTGATTAGGTGATTTTTTGCTTCAGCGGCGCACCTGGCCTTATCTCTCAGAATTCAGGACACAGCGTTTATGTCTGTGGTACTTAAATTATGAGAAATGTATGTATATAAATACAGGGTGTCCAGAAAGGTGAGGTCAAAAATGATAGGCGTGTTAGAGTGAGCCAAAATAATCTTAGTACTTCATATAAAAAAGTTCTATCGCGCTTCCTTAGGAAGTTATTGACCTTCAGAGGTAGAATTAAAAAAACTTTTTCAATTATAACTTTGGAACTGTTGCCACAATACCAATGATATTTGGGCAACTAAATAACCTTATACTGTCCTTATGTATGGTAAAATATTGCGGAACCTCGAAAGTTCGGTATCACGTGACCACAAAATCAAAATTGCATTGGGCTTTTCGCAGCCATGTTAAAAGTGACAGATCTGTGACATTTCCGTGACAGTTCCAGAAAAATTGGAAATTTATAGCTTTTTTACGGACTTCTCCGATTTTCTTGTTAAATTTTGGGCTCATCAGTTATTTTTGGTAACCTAATTCACATTTATAATCTAAGTTTATGTTTTTGCCTCTATAAACGGAAGACTTTTTGAAAATTGTGCCAATTGAGAAGGACTAGGCATAATGCTTCTTTCCATAAGGAAACGGTTGTTTAGTAAGTCGGGATTAAACAAGGTGCGACGATTTTTTAAATTTAATGTATGCACTTGAAATACGCCGCGGGCGTAAAAGTGCTATTTTACGCCCTTGGTACAAAAATAACTATTACAGCCGCGTCAGCTGCGCCACAATCTCTGTTTTTACAAAAAAATAGTGATAGCGATACATTTTAACTGGGCCTTTTAGACTACAAAGACAGAAAAAATTAATTGTACATTATACACCTAGGGAATAAAGTGGTATTTTAAATCTCGAGACTTAAATAAATTAAAAATAATAGCAAATCTATTCTCTACACTACAAAATAAAATTACTTAAATGTAATAAATTTTTTAGTAAAAATACAGTTTTTTAAATAAGCTTCTGTAATTATTCATTTTGTTTGTGTATAGCTAAGTTTTCATGATAAAATTGGCTTGTGTTTAAAAAAATTACATCTGATTTAGTAATAATATTATAACACCATTTTATACAGTGTGTCTACATAAGTTGGCGTAATATGTTTGTACATTAAAACATTCTTAAAAAAATATATAATTATTAAATGTATTGCACCAATCCACATACTTAAATTTTTACCATTATCGCAAAAAAATTGCTTATTTTAACACAATTTTTAATTTTAAAGATAATGTATTTATTACCATTTTTAATATTAGCATAACTACAGGTACAGTGACGGAATTAAAATCTCGTACAATTAATTTTTCCCAGTGTGATGTTGGCTTTTGCGTACCTACTTAACAAATTATTACCTGTCACACATTTCAAAATTATATTATTTAACTTTTTTAATTTTGGAAAATGAATAAACTAGAGAAGGCGAGAGTAATTACTCTATTCGAAGAAGGTGTTTCTCTGGGAAGAAAAGCTTAGCAAGTTGGGAAGCCAAGAAGCAGTATTCAAAGCCTCAGAACTAAATGGGAAAATACAGGATCATTGGAGACAAGGGCTGGAAGTGGTAGAAGAAAAATTTCAAACGAAAATCAAGATAATAATCTGATAGAGATTTTATGCGAAACAATCCATTTCAGATAGTTGTAGAAGCACACAACCAAACTAATTTTCCCGGGACAGTAAGACCGGCAAGAAATCGTATTAGGAAAAATTCGGAATTGAAAAGCAGTGTAGCTGCTAAAAAGCCATTTTTGACCGAAATAAATAAAGAGCAAAGAATGGGGTTTGCACTGGAATATTTATCGCAAGGTATGGATTTTTGGGAAAGGGTAGTATTTATCGAAGAGAAGATTTTTCAATCTTATAGCGGGCAGATTAGAGTGTATAGGCCGCAAAATACACGGTACGAAGAATGATATACCCAACATATTAAAACAAATGTTTTTCAGAGGGCTAGGCATATGCCACCGTATTCGAGAAAGATTTAATAGTCAAGCTTATATACATATACTCCAAAATGTTATGTTGCCATCGGTAAACAATATATTTGAACAAGAAAATTTTATATACCAGCATGACAACTGCCCCGTCCTTAAAGCAAGGAGTTTCGGACTGGCTACTGGAAAATAACATTTTATTGTTACCTTGGCCGTCAAAAAGCCCTGATATCAATCCAATCGATAACGTTTGGGGATATATAGTAAGGGAAATTAACAAGAACAACGATTTCCATCCACAAAACAGTGATGATTTGTGGAATAAAATTTAAAAATGCTGGAATAATTACAATGTTCACCATGCACAAATGCTGATTGCATCAATGCTCACACGTTTAAACTTATTAGTGGCAAAAAATGGTGCCGCTTTGAAATATTAAGCCAGTGTTTTTTCTTTAATATTTGAATAAAATAAACTATATATGTATTTTGGAGTCATGTATTTTATTAAATATTAATTAAGGTGAGAAAAAGGTAAAAAGCCAAGTTTACTAAAATATTGAAAATTGACATAAAATGTTAACCTAAGTGTACGAAATTTTATTTCCGTCACTGCACTTTACTCGTAAGCAAAAATTACAGTTATGGCCAAACCTCTTAGATGACTTGAAACAATTGGTTACCTGATGATTGCAATTTAGCTTTTGGACTATACAGAACTTTTTATAAGGAATAACTTTTTTCGTTAAATTAATAATAAAAAAGATTTCCATATGACACCAGCACCTGGACTCCGTATCTCGCCAAGAAATAAATTTCTTCTCTATTTTCTATTTCCTGTCTATTTTGAACTCCGTAAAGTCTTTCGGCTCGTTCCGCACTCACGAATGGACAACACGAACGCCTGGAAATAGAAAGACGATTTGGATCTTTCTTTTCATTTATCCTGTTCTATTGTATGGCGTTTTGTATAAAGTGATCTCGCTCTTCTTACCTGCTGGACGTCTGGACGTCTGTTTACATTCTTTTATAAGCGGGTGTTTGCGGGAACAATTGACGACATTGCAATTTGTGATCGCAATAATAAACAAATTTTTATTTAGTGTTTTGTGGAAATAATATATTCGTTTATGGTATGTTGTTATATTGTGTTTTGTTTAAACTTT